>VOQJ01017415.1:0-10428 GCA_015052665.1 Apistogramma diplotaenia | reverse complement strand
CCACTTATTTGTCCACTGCTGCCTGCTCTCCAATTTTATCTACATCTTAGACATTGAGGGCCTTGGGGGGGCAGTATGGATGTGCCCTGTTGATCAGGCACAATTGACATCTGTCCCTCCAATTTTAATAGCACTGTACTGTAGCTTTCACACAGACACATACACTCGACCACTACATGCACTCATATTCACCCAACACATCACCCCCAAAATTTGTGTGTGCGTGGGTGTGTTTGTGTTTATATGTATATACATGTATTTATGAATGTGTGTATGTATATGTAACATAACCTCTTCTATTATGTATTTTTTTTCTTTCTTCTTTTTCCTTCTGTCTCGTTTTCTATCTCCCTCCTCCCGCCCCTTCCTTACTGCCTGTCCGAACAGCCATGAACCAACCAAAATAAAAATAAATAAATATACAAACATTACAAGATTAGCTTATATTAATAATGCTATTCTTATAAAAGCAAATATGTCTGGTACAACAATTCATTCTGAACATTATTCTGTTTGCAAAAACTGCCAGACATGACAGGCGTAAAAAAAAAAAGAGTATGCAGTTTTTGTGAACCCCAGTTGTTGTGTTTTACGCTGCTCGTTTTTGTTATAAGAATAAATAAGATACAGTAGACTCACCACAGCCTGCCTGAGTGTTGTTGACCACCGTTATGACCCATGATCTGATTTCTGCTTCCACACCATGTTAAAAAGCTCAAATGATCTCAAACTGGTTTCTTGAACTTGACGGCGAGTTCGCTGCATTCAGATGGCCTCCACCAGTCACCAGATCTCAATCCAGTAGAGCACTTTTAAGCAGTGGTGGAAGAGGAGATTCATGCTGACAAATCTGCAGCAACTGTGTGACGCTATCATGTCAAAATGGACCAAAATCTCTGAGAAATGTTTCCAGCATCTTGCTGAAGAATTGAGAATTGAGGCAATTCTTAGGGAAAATGGGGGCCTGCCCATACCTAGTAAAGTACTTAATAAAGTGGGAGACTGTGAGTGCAGGTTGTGTTAAATCAGACACTCACAGACAACAAGCCACAAAAAGAATATAAAATACTGCTGGTCATAAATGTTAAAAATAGCCCATTCTGTTTTTATTGGCCCACCACATGGGAGCCTCGGCATGGTTTGCTGCTGTTTGTACATCTCTTTAATCACCTGTCACTTTTCAAGATGATAATCTAACTAAATCAAAGTGTAAATGCTGCAGACTAATACATAATTCTAATAATCTTGTTAAAAACCAACAACTCACGCTGTCATTTAGTGTTTTAATCGGGCAAAGAGCTGATAAATAACTTTCTCTGCACAGCGTACAGACCCCACAATCCTGACCAATAACCACATTTTCCAAATCACCTGAAACAGCTCAAATATTTTAAAAAATGGTGTCGCTTCATTTCTTTCACTTCTTTTTGAATATCTAAGATGACATTAATCTTTTGGTAGTTACCTTTAAAAAGGTCTAAAGAAGTGAGTAAAAGGTCAAAGGGGAAGAACAGTCTGTGATGTTATTTGGTAGACACCACGAGACTCACAGTAATGAAGAAAAATATCCGTATTATCTATGATGAGGTTTTTTTTAATAGATTTTCCTAACAGTAAATATTGCTGCCACTTTTGCTCCATTTTATGTATTTATACCTGCACCATCAGCATCCCAACAGTTACATCCTCAACAGTGTCGCCCTGCAGCTAACCAGCAATGATCTGCACTGCAAGAGCGAAGCTGTCTTATGGATCAGCAGCGGATGAGAATGCAGACTTTTTGTTTTAATTACAGAATTTTGGCATCACGAGATGAGCAACGACGAGGCGCGACGTGCAGGGTTCTGCAAAGCTAGATGTACTTAAAAGCCAGAAGTAGATTTCATGCAAATATGGGACTTAGCATTAGTAATCTAGCTGGCTACTTTTAATACATTCAGTCATCATTTCAGCTGAGCTAAAGAGGTCCGCTGCTGTTGATTTAAGTGAGGCTTTAACTTATAGTATTTTCTTTTAATCAGGCATTATCCAGAATTTACAAAGTACAGGATATAACTAGACATGAAATTTTTTCCCAAAAGCATTATTTCTTTAGCATATGTTAATTGTAATGTGCCAAAAATATAAATTTAGTGAATTTCAGAATATGATTCTAAGCAGCCTCAAAGACTGCAGGACTGCACACACAAATGCTAAATTTGCACATTTGCTGCTTATATTTGAAAACGTTATAATTAGATTTTCTAAAGATGACAATTAGTGATCGAAGACACTGTTAAAAATGAGGGGCAGAGGATAGAAAAGGAGAAGGGGGAAGAAGAAGAAGGACGAGAAAGATACAAATTATAAAAAGGACAGAAAGGACGTGACGGGTTAAAGGCTAAACAGACATTTGACAGACTTTAATTGCTCTCTCTGACAGTGGTCGACCCTCTGCCACACACAAGCGCACACACACACGCACACACACATGCGCTGATGGATACATTGCATGCATATGAGTTTGTTATGTTCATCATATTTGTGATCACACTGACCAGTTTATGCAGGGAATGATGGGGACTAAAAGCTCAGTGTGTGTGTGTGTGTGTGTGTGTGTGGGCATCATTTAAAACAAACACTACATTCAAACTCCTCCAGGAAGGGTTTGACAGCCTCACTGTTAAACTGACCCATCGATCAGCGCTGAAGGCAGAACATTCCCCCAACTTGGTCACAGACACGACTGCCGCAGTAGATTTGAATAGTGTAGCAGATTCATGGCCATTGTCTGTTCGTGCTGCCATGCTGTTCAGGCAGCAGGCTAAGCAGGGAAGTCCAGATGTCCCTCTCCACAGTAACATCTTCCAGCTCGTGGGGATCCCAAGGTGTGGATTAGATATATAATCTCTCCGGTGTGCTAGGTTTGAACATGGATCTCCCACCAGCTAGACATGCCAGGAGAACCTCCAGGGGAAGGCAGCTAATGTGCATCCTTACGGGGTGCCTAAACTACCTATACAGGAGCAGCGGCTCTGCTTCCTTTGAGCTTCCTTTGGATGTCTAAGCATGTTCATCCAGACCTGTTTTTACCATCCTTAACTTTTAAACATTCACCAGGAACTCTTCCACGGTCGGGGTGTGGTTTGTTTTAAAAACTAGAAGAAGGTACATGTCAAAGGAAGTCTAATACATTTTGGAATATTAATCTTTTCTGTTTTTGTACACATTTAGTAAACAATATTGAATCCAGGTATCTTTTTGGGAACTTCTTATAAGATACTGAAAGCATGTCTTACTTTGTAGGAATGTTGTCAGCTCAGCATACATTATTTCTGTATTGGGCTGGTCTGTGTCTGATGATAGCATTCATGTTCTAGCTCAGTAAAATAAAATCACCCTTTAATCGTACTACAGCTGTAATGTGCAGATTAATAGACGGAAAGCAAGAATCCGAAAAAAAAAAGAAAAACACCAAATGAAATCCTAGTCTTTGCAGGTTTGGTGTTTGGGGTGTTGACTGTCAGTGTTGGCAGTGAGGAACCTCCTTTCATATAACCCAGATGGATTGATTACAAGAATGAAATTCTTCCAACAGATGCTCTCTCTCATGTTTGACTGGCATGCTCTGTATTATATTTGACATATGCTGGACTGTTGCCATGTACACTACCTTATAGGAAATTAGATTGTAAAGGATATAGATCAGAGAAGCATGCTGTCTAAAGTTATCAGGGTCTGCAGGTTTTTGTGTCACCTATTAGAAGCCCCTCCCAATTGTTTGTGTTTACTGTGTTACGAAGCACTACAGTATATTGTTGCTTAATCTTTACATTATGGAAATCTTTTATCATTTCAGATCCCAATGTTTGATTTTCCTTGTAATTACATGTAATTACTTCACAATTACCATGCTTAAAGCAATAAAACGCACAGGAAAATAAATTAAGTGTTACCTCCTTACTGCACATAATGTTGTTTTTCAAGACAGGAAAAAGTCCTAAAGATATTTTGTTAACCCAAACTGATTAAGCTGTATTTTTTTCTGTCTTGCATGTATTTGCAGTCCATTTAAATCAAAGTATTGCCACATTGTGTGATAGTGTCATTTACAAAATAAACAAACAAATAAATAAAAATGGTCTGTAACAGTTTTCAAAGCCATAATAAATTATGCCTTCCTGGTAATATGGCAACCAGATTAGAAAACATTTAATGTTGCCATGGTACAGGGCAGAAATTATCACTTAATTAGGACAACTTGTTGGATTCTTGGTTCTTTTATTTTTTTAAACTTTTCTACATTTTTAAAAATTTTACATCTTGAAAATGATTCTTTTCCTCCACGGCATCTCTGTGCTTGGGTTCTGGCATCAGAATCCACACGCACATACCAAAATACACACAGTCTCCTGATCAAAGCAGAGCCATATGTCCGGAACCTGATGATGAATATCAGAACTGACAGACGATTAGACAGCTGATTAGCTCTACACTGAACACTGTGTGTGTTTTTTTTGTCTTTGTGCGAGTTGTGTGTGTGTCTGCTTGTGTGCATGCGTAGGAAGGTGTGTGAACATCCATCTGTGTGCGCTCCCACTGTAGTCAGCAGCTGATGGAGCAAATTTCAGTCAATATTCGACCAATGCCGAAAATGTTCCTCTTTTTCCATCATTTAGGCATTGGCACGGGGCCCCCCTCCGATGCCTGAGGAGCTGGAGATCGACAAAGTCACTCCGATTTGGCTTTGACTTCTTTGAAAGGAAATATTTGCATACGGTTGCAAGGTAATCGTTCTGCTGAAAAACGGAGAAATTACTACAAGAATCCCAAAGAACGAAAATTGTGTCAGAATGTGAGTTGACTGATTGCAGAGCTGTAGATTGCATAAGCTCCCTCTTATTTATTTATCGATCTTAAAGTCATTTTGAATAGTTGTATGTAAGAACTATTTCTTGGCAAACAACGTTTTTTTTTTCCATTCAATCGCCTCTTGCAAGATACCATCGGTTGACACAATTTTTGCACAGATCTTTGTAATATTACTATGACAACAAGCCTGTAATAATACACTGTAGCCAAGAAATGGTGATCATCATCATCTGTTTGTGCACTGATTAAACAAAGAAGATCAAATGTGCTGAAAGTGAAGCTTATGTGATTGTTCAGGGGGCTGATATTGTCCTCTATTGTCCCGCCACTTTTCAGAGTGAATACGCTTTTGCTACTGAGAGTTGCAACAGCATTTTCTGTGCCTCTGTTTCCACTTTCCTGACAACTCACCTCATTTTAATATTTCTGCATCTGTCCAATTCCTCTGTCAAAGTTCCTTGAACCAGTCCTGGTTACTATGCTTGAAATATCACCACAGTGCTCTCATCGTGCCGTTCTGTGTTGCTTAAATGATGCCAGAGTCTGTCCTGTCATTTCATCAGTCACACGTTTGTTGCATTGCATTTGTGACCCCGAAAATACTGTTTGTGACACTTTTTCTTTGGGAAACAACAGATGATGTTACTCAGCAACTCTCAGGGAGATGTCCCATACTTATTACTTTGTCCAGCTCCTGTCATCATGTCTGACTGCAGACCTACACGCCTCAGTCCCAGCTTCCATCAGTCCCAGCTTCCTCAGTCTCTACAGCTCTGCAGGAATCTTCTTCAACTGTCTGAATGACACCAGATTCCAAACCAGGTAAAGATTTAAGAGGTTTAAAATGTCTACTCCAACTTAAGGTCAGCAGAAAAGAAGCAAACCTTTTTTCTCTACATCCTTCCTCTTGTAGTAGTGGTGGTAGCAGTAGCAGTAGTAGTGGTAGTAGTAGTAGTAGTAATATAACTCTGAAGGAAGTTTTATGCTAGCAGCGGGCAGTATAATAGCTAAAAGCCATTTGGCTCTGACTCGCTTCTCAAGAGCAGTAAGCACTGCTGGACAAGTTGAGACTGATCTTATATCTGATGGCCAGCAATCAGCAAGCACTTACTTCACCACCATTATGGTCAGGGAACATGTTTGCTGCTTCTCCAAACTGCATCCAGCCACCATCTCACTGTGATTTGCCTCGCAATTTCAAGTCTCATATTCATTCAGACAAGTTTCAGCTGGATTAACTTTATTTTTCAGAAATCAAACCTTATTGATTGTCATTCTCATGTTTAAAATCCATCAAATCTAAGGCCCCATGGTAGGTCTGAAAAGAACTGATGTTTCTAATAAGCATTTTTTCCCCCTCAGGTTATCCTGTTCCTCCTGCTCTGCGTAGTGTAGTGCTGTTTTATTCTTTCTGGTCCTCGGTGGCTCTCCATTTTCCTTCGATGTCCTTTGACAGTCCTCAGGATTGAATAACCGGCTGGCCTTTGACGGCCTTGTAGCTACAGACTTCCATTTTCCCCTTCGGCCTCCATCCCTTCATCTTCTTTCTACCCTCTGTAGCTTTGCCTCACGTCCACGGCAATTTTTACATCCATCATGTGACCTTATGGCGTGCTTAGCTAGCTGTATGTATGCTCTTATAAGCTGAAACTGCTTTGCTATAAGAATGTTTTGGTTCTTGTTCTGTAATTGCCCCATTAAGTCCTCTCTCATTGTTGGATTCCATATGAGAAAAATGTTTTTACAGACACTGACATTAAATCAATACATTTTCTCACTTGTTATTTCCATTATTGCATTTGTCTTGGAAGGTTTATTTATTTTTATTTTCTTAAAAACACTTTGCCACCTGTTGTCAATCGTCAACGGCTGTTCTGCATATAACAATAGTAGATTTTAGCACAACATGAGCTGCTGGAAAGAAACAAAATGTTCCCTCCACTTTACATGCATTAAGTTTTCATCTGAACAGCTAAAACCATGACGGCACAATGGTGAGACATTGTGAGCGCAATTTTTCTGCAAATATATGTCTATAAAATGGGTTTTGTCGGTGCTGGGATGCTAATAACCTGCAGTGTTTTGAATAAAGTGACACATTTATGCCGATATATGACAAATTTGGAGATACCTGGACTCTCATAAAGCTTCCTGCAAAACACTTTCTATGGAATGGAAAGCTGCTGCTAAGATGCAGGAACATGAGCAATTTACCTGATGACAGCTATTTTCACTGCAAATTCACAATGTCGCCTTACAAAATGGAATCTCAGCAATTCCTGTTAGAGAAACAGAAAATATATTAATACCGTAGAGCCTTTCTAAATCAGCCTCAGCCTGTGTTTGATTTCAGTTTAAACTCGTATGATTGGACCACGGTGAACGATGCTAGAGAGTTTTTGTCTGCATGGGTTATTGCTTGAGGTAATTTTGACTCATTCCAGGGCAACTTTATAGTTTCTCCTACACCTAATAAGCAGTTAAGTAAAGCTTTGACTCACAGACAGTGACATTTAAGCCTGGGAGCTCCTAAAGTTCCACAGAGTTTATGCCACAGTTACTCATATTTCCACTTCTTTACGCTTTCAGCTTACAAAGGATGCATGAGCAACGACGTGAGCGAGCATATGCAAACAAAAACACAGTCCAAGCAAGACCACTTTCTGTATCTACATGCATTTCTTTTTTAATTGCTAAAGATTAAAAATTGTTTGTGTATTAGACAGTAAAGTCAAAAGCACTCAAAAATCACCTCCCTTTGCTTCTCTGTTTTATCCTTGGAAAGAATGGCATGTGTCAAAAATGTGCAGTTCTGTCCTCGGGAGGCTTTGTCTGCATGTTCTGTGTGCGTTAACGCACTCTTGCACCTGTCAGAGCGTCACTTGTGTCTCAGTGGAAACACATGCATGTTGAATGCGAGTAAATACTCTGTATCAGTATCCCACTCACTTGGACTTGCTGCTTCTTGCATCTCATTTCTCTTTTAAATGTGCTTTTGCGCTTGGAATTGGTACTGTGTGATCTTGGCATGCACTGGCAGGCACGTCACATCCTGTACAGACATAATGTCTCTCTCCCAATCCTCCTCTCTCACTCTCCCGCGCACTCTCTGCATGTTCCTGGCATGCACAGGCGGAGGCGTCGCTTCTGCTTTGCGAGGGAGCAGGATTGTGCGAGTGTGTGTGTGTGTGTTTTTTAATGTGTTTGTGTGCCTTTGTACACATATTTCTCTTTTTGTTTTGTGTTAGGTGTTTAGGCATGTGAGGACGTCATCTATTTGTTTTTCTGGCCCAGTCTGGCTCCTGACCAGAACACATGTTTGAAAACATTAGAACATGCAGACACGGATAAAATTGTAGAACAAAACGCTGAACCCTACCACCTCCACCTGCCACGTCCAGCTCTGCCTGTGTGTCTTTTTGTCAGTTCCACCAGCTGATATGTTTCTGTAACAAATTCAATTCACTTTTATTTATATAGCACTAAATCACAACACATGGTCACCTCAAGGTTCTGTATATTATAAGGCAGAGACCTTACAAAAATGCAGAGAAAGCCCCAGCAATCACTGACTTCCTATGAGGAAGCACTTTGTGACAGTGGGAAGGAAAAACTCCCTTTGTAACAGGGAAAAACCTCTGGTGGATCCAGGCTCAGGAAGGGCAGCCATCTGCTCTGACCGGCTGTGGCTGAGGGGAGAGAGACTGAACAAAAGACGCTGTGGAAAAGAGTCAAAGATCAAATCACTCAACAGTCATCTCCACCCTGCACACACTCTCTTGTGCACCATCCATTGCTTTGCACGGTTGATCCCAGACAGTTAAACTCTACCTTGACTGTCACTATTACTTGCATATTTACCTTTTCACGTGTCTCCCTTCTCTTACTACAGATCACAATGTTATATGCAAACATCATAGCCAAAATAAACCTCATCTGTCAGCCTGTCCATCACCACTGCAAACAAGAAGAGTCTATCCCAGATGTAATCGCACACACACCTTGAGGTCATCTGCCAATCCTACCGTACACCCCCACCACTGTCTCGATGTCCTCATACTGTACATGTCCTGCACCTGACCTCCTCATCCAGTTCATCTCCTGGTACCCTATCATGTTCTGTTTCTAGACCATCATTGTCACAATGAAGTTCCTTCTGATTGTCTTTATACTTCTTCATCAACACTTTCTCTGAATGAAACAGCTCTTTCCCATAGTTTCATGGCATGGATCATCAACTTATCCTTCTGTAGTTATTACAGCTCTGCACATCACTATTCTTGCACCTGTACACTTCTCCATTCCTCAGGCATCCTCTCATGTTCTGCCTCATACTCATACTGCCCTTTCTTCCAGAAACCTGCAGGCCTCCACAGGTATGTTATCTGGCCCAACCACCTTTCTACATCCTTCATAGCTGCCATCACCTCCTCCTTACCAATCCTCTGTACTTCCTGAGTCCCTAAATGTTCTTCATCCATCCTCGTCTCTCTCTCATTTCCTTCATTCATGAGCTCCTCAAAGTGCTCTACTCCATCTTCTCAACAATTTATGGTAATTATTATTATTATTTAATTACATTGCTGTAATCTAATAACAATCAAGATTCAAGGGTACCCTATACTTGGAGTGTGTTTAAAATACATTCAAATAAGGTTTTGATATTATAATGCTAGAATTTGGATTGCATTATCAATAGGCCACATCAGTATTTGGTCCAAATATGCCAAATACTTTGGGTTACGGCAAAATACTAGCAGCAGTGCTCTGACCCTAAACTTTGTGTTAAATGCTGTTTAGTAAATGTTGGCATTCAAAACAGCCACTGCCTTTATTTTACTTTCTTGATTTTGTGAATAGCAAAGCATTAATTGCATTCATACCTCATATTCATTTGGGCAACAACAGCATGGGGGTATCAAATATATATGTTGGTCATAAACGCTAACAGGGCTTTTACCTCACCACCCAGCCCCGTTGAAGCAATGCCCATTATACGAAGTGCATCTTTAACGTGCACTCTTGTATAATATACAACAGCTGGCAGACATCACACCTTTGTACAGGTCAGAGGTGTCCTCCTGTCAGAGATAATCACTGACTCTGCTTTAAGGAGACTCGGCACATGAATGCTGAGGGCCTGGACCTGTTACCAACTTATGCAAGTTTGTGTATGTGGCAAGTCTTTATGAAAACAAAAATTGCTTGTACACACTGTAAAAAGCTTTTCAGTGATCCGCACTTCAAAATGTGAAGCAAATGTGACATTAGTGTACAGTACCAGTCAAAAGTTTGAGTGCGACTGGTACTGTGTAAGCAATCATTTTCAAAATCATGTGACTGCAGCCTCAGTGTCAGTTTAGAGGAAGTTTGTGTTCAATACACCTTTTTACCGCTTTCGAAAGAGTTCACATGAGAAAACACAAATGGAAATTTTCTGAGTTTTACAGGTTGATCTTCTAATCCAGGGAACGTCAACTGGCGGCCCGCGGGCCACATCCGGCCTGCCAGAGCTTTCCATCCGGCCCCCCGTATATTACTGCCACTGGTACATACGCCAATCAATCGTCATAACCC
>VOQJ01017414.1:12204-46102 GCA_015052665.1 Apistogramma diplotaenia | reverse complement strand
GAGAGAATTAAAAACATATGTGTGTGTGTGTGTGTGTGTGTGTGTGTGTGTGTGTGTGTGTGTGTGTGTGTGTGTGTGTGTGTGTGTGTGTGTGTGTGTACCACATAGCCCGAATGAAGGCTGTTGGTGGAGCTGCTAGTTCTCAAAGAGGGATCCGTCTCCGTCAGGCTGCTCAACGAGTCAGTGTCCCCATTACAGTTGTCAATCATGTCTTCCTAAACACACACACACAGTTTTCATGCAGCATTATAATTAGACACAGAATATCTGTCATTTCAATAAATGTAATTTTTAAGCTATTGAGACTCCTTCACTTTTAGTATACTTTGAAGGAGTTCTTAATGAATAAAAGTGGAATTTTCCCCCATCGATATACACTCAATACACCATAATAGCATCTCATTTACAGAAGTACCCAGACCCATAATTAACCACTAGCTGCAATTATAGGTTTGAGTCTTCTTGGATAAGTGTGTACTAGCTTTACATGTCTAGATTATTTCAAGTATTATTTTCAGAAGATCCTTTCAAACTGATCAAACTGGATAGAAATTAAATTACATTTATTTTATTTACACAGCACCTAATCAAGGTGCTTTATATTGTAGGTAAAGACCCCACAATAATAATAATAAAATCTATCAACCACTCTGCTGCCTTCTCCATGCTTATTCCTGTCAGACTGCTTCTTTAACCCTGTAAACCAAGAAATAGTTGCTAGAAAATTATAATTTTTTTAAACCAGAGTGTTTACTGAACCTTCTGTCGAACAAATAAATATCAATTTGCATATGATTTTTAATTAGAATAATTTTTCTACATTTGGCATTTTTTTTAGGAAAAAAATGATATAGACGTCTCCAAAACTCATGTACACACTTGGCATCAGGGTCTTCTATTGAGTGGTTAATTATAAGTCTGTAAAATGAGATGTTATTATGGGGTATCAAGAATATATTGAAGGGAGGAAATGCCAGTTTTATCTGTTAAAAAGTATTCTTAAAGTGAAGGCATCTCAATGACCTCTCTGTATTTGGTTGTATACCACCTTCCCTCAGTGCTGTCCAGTTTCCCTGAACTTCACACCTGCTGAGAAGCCAATGGCATGATACTGCCACCGTCATGCTTGTCTGTAGGAGTGCTTCCTTCTGCTTTCCGGGGATACTCAACACTTTGGAAATTGTATTTCTCTTTACCCTTGCCCTGATTTATTCCTCCCTACAATTACATTACATGGTTAAAAGGGGATTCATTGAATTTCATGGCTTGATCGTTGTCTTTACATGCAGAGTGCATGTACTGTAAAGACCTTCATATAGAATATACAAGTGTGGACTTTTCTAAACTTAATTTTCCAGGTACATTTCCAGATGTGTTTAGAACAGCCGCTCCTTCACTATATAGTCAATCAGCCATTCTGTACAGCTGTTAATTACATCAAATATACTGAATTTCACTTGACAATACAGACGATGTGCCCTGTATCCAACAGCCCAGGCAACC
Source organism: Apistogramma diplotaenia (assembly GCA_015052665.1). Taxonomy (NCBI): domain Eukaryota; kingdom Metazoa; phylum Chordata; class Actinopteri; order Cichliformes; family Cichlidae; genus Apistogramma; species Apistogramma diplotaenia. The sequence goes on along the minus strand of VOQJ01017414.1, from coordinate 44,599 downwards.
ATGCACTGCAGCCTATCTGTTGTCAGATAAAAATATGTGATCTTCTTGCCCTTTAAAGGGTGTCTGATGAGAATTACACTCCTCAGACAGCTCAAGCTAAACATGTTAACAATACTGCAAATATATTGTTAAGTAGCTGCCTTTGCACACAAGACCTAGCAACAATATTCCTGCTACTGCTTTAAAACAAATGCTAATTTAATGTATTTGGCCATTTTTCATAGGGAAGTCACAATTAATATAGTTAATATTAGTGTATGATTACATAGATAAAGCAGTAAAACAGTACATCAAGTACAGTAACTACATTTATATGTGCGCAGATTTGTGTCATAAGTCTTTATGTGATGTTATCAAAGATATGACAGTTACAATGTGTAAGTCATAGGGATTATTTTCCCTTTTTTTCTAACTTTCAAGTCTTCAATTTTCCTCATATCCTCCATCTCGTTCATCTTCAACTTTCAAGGATGCAGGCTGGCTAGTTTGCCTTGTTTGATCATCTAGTTTATTCAGCGTGTAACTAGTTTATGGAGGGAAGGTCCTGGTTCAAAGTCCTACAGCACACTGGAATGTTGGCCTACAAAGTCAGAGACTGTGCACGAGCCTCGAGCCACCCCTCATTACTTTATATATTGTTTGGAATGACTGCAGCAATGTATTTAAATGTACAGCCATACATGGAAATACAGTATATAAGGGAAAAGCAACAATAAAGTCTGTACAATTCTAACAAGCTTGAAAGTCAATATTTGGTGTGACCACCTTTGTTCTTCAACACAGCCTGGATTCTCTTTCAAGCTTTCTTGTCATTTTTTTCAGTAGTCTTCAGGAATAGTTCTCCAGGTTTCCTGAAGGACATTCAAAGCTCTTCTTCTGTCTGTTGCATGTAGAGTCAACACTAGTTAGGTGTATTTATTAAGCAACTTAACACCTACCTGTGAATCATTCAACCATTTTAAAAAACATTCCTCTGAAAATGGTCAGGTACAGGGACTGCACCGAAACAGCAGCTACAGAAAAACTTTGAAAGGCCTTGAGAAAGCTTGGAGAAATACTTTCGGTATTTAAATAAAAATGAGAACGTCTGGTTCCTTGCAAGCAATGTATATAAAGAAATGATGGGTGGCTCAAGATTTCTGGCACAGTACTGTCGTTTTGCTGACTTTTTGTTATGTTTTGTTTTTTTTTTAATGTAAATTTTCCTTTGGTTGCATCTGTAACACAGCCTCCTGAGAACTGAGGCAACCTGTCCGAATGTTCTTAATAAATGACAGATTTAGAATTAAATGTACAACACAAACTGTGCAAAAGTAGATGAATTGTGAAACTTTCTGGAGCTTTATTATCCTTGACGTTTTCCATCAGCTATGTCTAATGGACTTATAGACTGAGAAAATCACAAATATTGACTCAGTGTCTGTGAATAGGAGGTATAATACAGACCAGTTGAACAAAGTGTTTGCCAGAACCATTAGTCACGATAATCTGTGGGTGTGTAGTATAATCACCTCAGGTTCCTCCAAGTGGCCGTTACTTCTGGTTTCACATTCTATGAGCAAAACAGTGGGTTAGTTTTACTAAGTGCTGGCTAGAGAGCTGCAGAGACAGTAGGGGAGAGAATTTCATACCTTTGGATGATGAGGAACTGTTACTGTGCTGAAGACCCTGTAATGTATTGGTGTTTTCATGGTTATTGGAACACATTTGCAAGGATGGAAAAAGTCAAAAAAGATGTGGAAACAGACCTGCGACATTGGATCATTTACTGTTGGTGCAGGTTTCGAATTTTGAGTCCTGAAAACAAATAATTGGAGATGTAGCTACACGTAAATGTTACAATTAATCACTTTTGTCTCAGTTATCCCCACTAACCCTCCATTTTCTTGCTCCTTGTTGTCCTTCGTGCTTCCTTCAGTCTCAGGTGAGGTGGTGGTGTTGCTTTCTTTCTCTCCATTGAAAAGTCCATTCAGGGACACATCTGTCAGCAACCACAGAGCCATCACTGGCATATACTACAGCAGCAGGACAACAGTGCCACTAGCCACTAAAGGTAGTACTTCATGACCCGAAAACTGACCTCTGCTCTTTGTCTTCCTTCGGCGTATGGTGGCGTGGACGAGGTCACAGCCCGACATCCAGTTATGATGGCGTTTGCTGCGCGCCTCGCTGAACCACGCTCCCGACAGGAAGCGCAGATGTGTCGGGTTCGTCTCCCTCTGCTCGAGGGTTCTGCATCATTAACAGAGAAACAGGTTAAACGGAAAACAATCACAACCTCCTGCAGGAGTCAGCTGATGAAACAGAAACAGTTGTTTCTATCATGAATCTATATACAGTGTGACCTGCTAGGGTTCATATTAACAATAAGATAATAATAGATCACCTTTATCTTCTAGGACTACAATTCCCTACATCATATGAAACAAATGATTTGGTGGGTTTGGTGATGAAGATGAAAATAATATATTGTATGTTTTCAGCCTCTTACATGAATCCAGCACCAAAGTAAAATATTTGACTGATCCAGTACATTTACAGACATCAGAAGAGATTTGGAATCATCGTATCAGTCAGGCTCTAATAAATAGTCACCTCTGACCTTACACGTCCTTCATCACGGCGACGTAACTCCAAGTCACGCTCTATGACCTGCAGGATGGAGGACTGCTCCTGTTCTGTCAGGTGGCTCAGGTCAAGTGAAGAGTCACCCTGCTTCCCTTCCATTTCTGAGAAAAGACGGCGTTTGCACATTTTTGTTAAACAAATAAACAGTAACTGTCCTACTGTTTTCATTAAATATTATGATCATAATATAAGATGAATGTGCAATTTGTCAGGTTTTAAAATCTACTGTTCTATGGAAGTGCTTCATTTTTATTTTTGAATAGTCAGGAGGCAGCATGTGTTTCAGTGTATCACACAGTGTATAGCCTGGAGACAGATTTGGTAGTGTTTCCAATTTTTTTTTGCTAATCCCCACTTAACAGTAATAAAGCATTGCCTGCTTACAGTCATGTGCAAAACACTCTGAGTGTGGGCCAGCTTCAGTGCTGTGGTGAGCTTAGGTGTGTCATCTGTGTGTGTTTGACCAACTAGTGAGTACTTGTGTTTCCCAGCCTTCAAATTACTAGGTAGGTGTGTTTGACACTGTGTTTAGTGGTGTGTTTGAGCAACTAGTGAGTAGCTAGTGGCTGCAGTCATCAGCAATGGTTTCCTTTTGTTTTGATTTCCTTTCTTCTCAGCATAAATTAACTTGATGCCCTTTGTTTGATTGATAAAGCGGCATAGACGTCTCTTTGAGTAAAATCATTTGGCTTTTTCTCTCTCTTGGACTTACTGTTGCTGTCCCCTGATCCCCTGGCCCGTTTTCAGGGATTTAACCACCACATTTGGAGAAAAACCAAACGGAGCACATCAGCTCAAACGCGTCATAGCAGCTGTCTTGTAACCATGGTGAAGGGGTGATGGTTTGGACATGATTTTCAGCCTCAGGACCTGGGCACCTTACAGTAATTAAGCTGACCGTGAATTCCTTTGTAAACCGGTGTGAAGCCATTATCAGAGAGCTAAAGCTGGACTGAAACTGGGCCATGAAACAAAACTGATCCTAAGCACAGGCCCAAAGTCCGGATCGCAACCTGATTGAAATGCTGTGGTGAGAGAGCTGTGCATCAACGAATACCTGCAAACCTCAATGAGGTGACGCAACGTTAGAAAGAATAGTGGGCCAAAATTACTCCACAATGATGTGTGACTGACTGTCTTCCACATCGCTGTGGAGGAATTTTGTTTTATCTCTGTGGAGAGGAAAATAATACAGACAATGATTGCTGCTGAAGGTGGTTCTACAAGCTGCTGAATTGTGGGGTGTACTTAGCTTTTCACAGCACTGCATAGAGTCTAAACTGTTTTTTTTTTATATTAAAAAATTTGGGTGATTCTTTTGCTCAGAGAGGTCTGGAGGTTACAAACTTTAAAATTTTCAGTTACAAGAAACAGGCAGGGCAGAAAATTGTTTGAGAGGAAACATAGCTTAATAACACATAATGTGTGTTCATTCTTCAAACCACCTGAAGCCAGGTCAAGTTTATCTTGTGACCACATTACACTGTCAGGGTACAGCACTGAAGTTGTGTTGTCTGGTACATCAGTGGGCGAGGACAAATCGCTGTTTCAAGTGAGCGTTTTCTGTCCGCTCCAGGGCCTACTACCCCTGCTCTGCTGTACACAGCTTTAAAAATAAAAACTCCATTAATATTAAGGTTAATGATAGCCTACTACCGAAGTAACTGTCAGATAATGTAAGGCTGACATGGATTCTCTAACTTGCTGCACCACTATCTAATAAAAGGTGACTTTTCAGAAGTTAACGCATGCGCGCCACGAAGGTGTTCGCTTGTAAATGGTTAGGTTGAAAACGTCACGTATCGAGTGCTCCAGTTTTCAGAAAACACAGCGAACAAGAATAATGATGTTTTTAGGAACATTTCCCCCATAAAGTAGTCCCTCGGTATTTTTGTTGTGATACGGGTTTATGAAAAAGCCTAAAAGTGACTGAGCAGTTGTTTTGAAGACTATTATGACGGGCCCAATTAAACTGCTGAACTTTCCCGACTTGTTTATTTGCACCAAGTAGCATTTAGAGCGCAGAGACCAACGCGTCTCTTCTCATCACGAATACACCGCGAGAGAGGAAACACCTGTCGCAACTTTGCCCCTTGAGATTAAAGACTGAACTCTTTCTCCTCTCCGTGTTATTAAAATGCATGGAAAGAAACGGGTTACCTTATTTGACAGCTCGCGCTCGTTCCATCTGGGAAAAAAGTTTCCACGAAAACTTTTCCTGAGTGCGGCGTGTTTGTCTGTGTACGTCGACGTTTGTGTACTGAGTAAACGGAGTGAACACGCCCTCTGAATTAGTCCGCACAGGAGCCGCTCTCAGCTGTGAAGCTGCGCGCGCGTGCGTGTGTGTGTGTGTACTGATACGGTGTATTTGTCTGACTGTGTGACATAACTCACACGGATGTTTTACCAAATGTAAGGGTGGAGGTGAGATGTAACGTTTCTTCTTCTGGCCGTCCACACCTGTTAAGCACACACACACACTCACTGACATTACCCACCCTACTGTGCACACACCCACATGTACACAAATCCAGAGAGTTGTGCTTGTTTCGAAGTGAAAGACAGACTTGCACATGTTACCACCCTCATTTTTAGTTGTATTGTCTGTGTGTGTGTGTGTGTGTGCGCGCGCGCGCGTACGTGCGTGCGTGTGTGTGAATTCAGAGTGAAAAAAGGCCCAGTTCTGTCCTTTGTCACAAAACTTGGACGACAGCCACAGTCTGCTCGGTTGGGGAAAGCTTTTTTGTGTGGGCTTATTGAAGCCTGTAGGTTCAGACTCAGACAGGGACCGAAGCATCCAACTTACCCTCCCCTAAAAACTTCCATCAGTGCTCTGTCAGGTCTATACTGACACACAGATAGATTATGTGCACAGGTGATTTTTTTCTCTCTGCTGGGATTACAACATATAAGATTTCTAAGGTGGCTAGTTCTCACCAGATCTTCATTTGTATGCGAGAAAGCACACACCGAGAGACTGAGTTCTCATTCATAGTTTATTCAGGAAATCCAGTGGCATCACAAAAAAAATTCAAACAGATCATATTAATGAAATTAACCAACAGGAATGTTATTTCAACAGAATCACATCTATTTAAACTGTTATGTAACAGCAGTAAAATGGTAAAACCTACATGGTATGTATCATAAACCCGTGGAATCACATCAGAATTCATCTCCATGAATACAAGTTTGGTTAGAAAGAGAGAAAGAGTACATGACTGAACTACTGACAGTTAAAAAAAATACAAGAGCATCCAATTCAAAGTAGTACAGCAACAGAGTGGGGGGAGGGGCTACTGAAGGTAATTCACCAATAGGTATTGAATAAAGCAGCCTGCAGATTTTCTTCTCATTGAAAGACCCCAGTTTCTGCTAAAAAATCTGTGCAGAATTAAATGTGGTCTGGTTTTTCAGAAAGCACTAAGGCAGAACTGCACCAGCACCAACACTGGCTCCAGCTAGACGAAAAGAACTTCAACAGACAGAAAAAAGGCTTTCAAGGCCTCACTTATTATAATTATGTTATATTACTCAATGATTGTTTTTTTTTTTTTGCACTACAGGTTAACATTTGGTAATTTAAAAAAACTGTAGAAAGATATCAAAATGCACATACAGAGAAAGGTACTCCTAGATGATGGGTGAGATGTTTGCCGTGACCTTGTCTGAACTGCTGTCTGCATTTAATCATGCCATCCTTAACCTCAACTGCAGCACACTGCTGGACAAATGCCTACATTTCTGTGGAGGAAGACTTGTTTTGATTTGTTTGATCACAAAGCCACTGCATGAAATGCTGCAGAAATCAAAGTCTTCTCAGACTATGCATCTAACACACTAATAGTGAACTCTAAATACTGCAATGAGCTCATGCACAGACACTTGTTACACAATGCAGTATTTGGAAAATATGTCCTCTTAGAAACACCCATCACCCAGGGGTACACACAGGGACCAGACTAAAAATGACAGGGGGAAAGGCGGGGGGGGTCTTGTCGTCATAAACGGATGAGTCACCGCTCTGCTGTCCTCCTCTGCCCTTGTCTGCTTGTCCATCATCTATCTTGTCTTTACTGTGGCTGCTCTCTGCACGAAGACAGACAGAAGCATGAATAGACCGATGGGGATGTGTGTGATCAGAATCAAAACAACACAGCCAGAGATGCTGAAGTGTTTGCACCGTGCAGAGTGTGTTGTTGGTGATTCCTGCCACCAGAGGCTGCTGTTGCACCAACATGCCATCCCTTAACAGGTTTTGCACAAACTTGAGAGATTCTCCGTTCTCCAACACCTACATGCATAAACTCACATGGGGTCGTAGCTGCTCTGCTCTTTGGATTTGAGGAAGCGCATGGCGAAGAAGCCGCCTGCCTGCAGACACAGTACGAGTATGATGCCACCTATGAAGCTGGACATGTCGAACTTGGCCTGGGATAACTCGGAGGATGAGTCGGTGTTGCTGTTATCGTCACCTTGAGGGAAAGGACAGAGTTCAGTGTGGCTGATTGCCTCTAAGGAAACCTTTAGTCAGTTGTCATGGGACTAAGATATGACGTCTGATTCAAGAGAGGGGGTGGGGGGAGGAGTGGTGGAGCAGAGTTGATTCAGTTTACCTGAAACAGCATCACCTCCACGCGCAGCAATAGTCTCTACAACTGGAGAGTGAATTATGTAACAGGGTTATTGAGGTGGCAGAAGAAACACTTGATGTAATTTTTTTGTGCAGTTTTTAATACCTGTGCAGAATTCAGACTTTGTGGCCCTGCTACAGTTCTTGCCGTTGTCTGCTGAATCATCCTCCTGAGTCACACACATGCCTGTATCATTACCTGAGGGGGACAGATGAGGAATTTCAGTGTGTTCGTTCGTTGGCATGCTGAATAATTCAGCAATCCTGTACAAACCAGGGGAGCTAATGTTACAGCTGCTGCGATGATTGAATTACTATCAGAGGTCATATGTGCGTGCGTGCGTGTATGTACATGTGTGTGTACGTGTGTGTCACCATTTGGGCAAAGCCTCCAGACGCAGCCTGTCAGGTTGAAGGAGGAATCGCCAACACACAGGTCACATGAGTCGGCTTGAGAACAATCTGTAGGAGGGGCAAAACTGGCAGTTAATTAGCAGTGTCAATCAAAATTCAATTGACTGGCCAATGTATTTATCCTCCCACAGAAAGACACTCATGAAACTTCATTATTGTAAGAGGTTCTTTTAAGTCTGGACAGTATCAGAAGAGGCTAAATTTTGCAATGACAAAAAAAAAGAGGGTTGCTTCCTCTCAAGGTCTCTTATTCATGCATCTTGTCAGCGTGTAAGAAATAATGGACAGCAAACCATCTTAACAGAAAATAAGGAGTGAGATATTAATGAGGAAAGACAACAGATTAAAGCAGACTGCAAAATAAATTAATTAATTAATAAATAGACAGCAGATGGCAAGCTTGGGAAGACACAGAAACCGATCCAGAGCAAAATATAGTGAAGTGGGCACACTGTAAGAAGATAAAAACACATGGATGGAGCCATACCTGACTGTAGATACACAGAAGGGATCACGGCTAGAAGCAGCAGAGCAGAGGAGAGAGCATTAAAAACCACCAGCTGCATCCTGAGAGCCACAGACACCTGCAAGCGACACCTGGAAATGTTGGCAATGAGGAGAGAAATTATTTTAAAAGTTTAAAAGGGTTTTTAAATTGAAGCGTCTTCTGCTGGTCCTTGAAATGGTTTCCAATAGGCGCTTACACAGAGAGAACGAGAGACAGATAGCAGAGAGATCTGAGTAACATGAGCACCGCCAAACTTGGTTCCCTGGCAACCAACTGACCCACCTCAAGCCACCTGAAATCCACGCCAGTTTGAACCAATTGATACCTGATTACCTAAGCAGTATACACACACCTGCATTCACGCATATGTCCTTATAAAACCTATAAACAACAGCAAGTTAGGGTTCATTTTGTTGGTCCCAGCACTTAAATGTATGACAATACTCTCTGTGGATTTTTGGGATGTAGAGGACACACTTTTTAAAGTTTCTAACATCCATGTTATTCCTAAAAGGTGATTGTTAAAGTAAGTGGAATTCATCTTCATGGGCAACAAATGTCCTGTGGATAAATACCCAGAAGATTTTGAAATATTTTAGCGTGGACCAAAGCATTGTAACACATAGCAGAAAAACACTGGTAACCCTGGAGCCAAGGTCTGCAAAGTTACTGTAGCTAAAATGTTTTCTTTCAATATCTTTTGTGACCTTGTAAAACACCAGATGCTTTCATACATCCAGACCCTCTAAAAATCTGCAAAAACAAACAGCTTCAGAAAGGAAGAAAAAAACATTTTTATTTATACTTACAGTAATACATTTTTTTGTTCTCTCCAAGGAGATAACCCACAACCTAGATTCTCAAGCAGCCTCATTTTAAACAGTTAAGAGCCAGTCAAACAGAGAAAGGTGTTCTAGACCTTAATCTAGAATTAATACGAGCTAATTTGGCCCTATTTTCCTGTGAAGACGTCTGACAACCATCTTCTAAAAAAGGTACTTTGTTACGAGCAATTAACATTGCAGGTATCTTATGTGAATTTTATTGTTGGAACAATATTGGTTTTTCATCTATGCTGCAGTTGTGTTTTTACATCAGTGATGAAATAGGATTTTTTTGTAAACCTGTTTAACCTGTGCAAATAAATACAGTACAGTTGCAAACAGAGGCACAAAATAACCACTGTAACACCAGCCAAGATTGATGTTTGTATTAATGTTAATCCTAATCTGTGATTCATTGAGAGGTAAAGAGACTGTTAAATTGTACATTCTTATTGGTAAAGATGGTGTCAGATGTCATCTGTATATGAAGGACAAGACATAAGCATTAATGTGTGAAACTACACTAAGGTCTATTTTGGACAGTGACACATTTTTCTGTCTGCACACTGCCGCATCAGAATTTTTAAATCCAAGAATCCAAATGTAACTGAAGTGCAGACTTTGAGCTTTAATTCAAGGAGTTTAACAAAAGTATTGCACAAGCTAAGTGGTTTTATGGGCAGATGAGTAATGTTTCCTTGTTTTTGCATAGGGTCTATAGGGTTTAATATGATGCCGGCCCACCCTTTGCAGCTATAAAAGCTTCAACTCTTCTGATAAGGCTTTCCACAAGGTTTAGGAGTGTTTATGGGAATTTCTGACCATTTCTCCAAAAGCACATTTGTGAGGTCAGACACTGATGTTGGATGAGAAGGCCTGGCTCACAATCTCCACTCTAATTTAGCCCAAAGGTGTTCTGTCAGGTTGGGGTCAGGATTCTGTGCAGACCAGTCAAGTTCTTCCACACCAAACTCGCTCACTCGTGTTTTTATGGACTTGCTTTGTGCACTGGTGTTCCTGGTGGAACGGGAAAAGGCCATCCCCAAACTGTTTCCACAAAGTTGGGAGTGAAATTGTCCAAAATGTCTTGGTATGCTGAAGCATTAAGTGATTTTACGTGGCCTACCGCTTTGTGGCTGAGTTGCTGTTCGTAACTGCTTCCATTTTGTTATTAAATCACTAAGAGCTGTTTAATTTTTAATTCATCCACGTATCCATTCGCTGCCGCTTGTAGCAAGGAAATTTTACGTTTGGACTTGACGGACAGGTGGCATCCTATCACAGAATAAAAAAAATAACCTTATATTTAAAGTTATGTTAGTTTGTACAATCATGAAGACAATCATAAGCTTCTCAAAAAGTAATCCCTAAACAGATGTGCAATACTTTTATAAAACCCATTGAATTAAAGCTGAAGGTCAGTCCCATCCTGATTCTTTGTGGAGGTGTACAGAGGCAACATTCCAACAACAAAAAGTGTTACTGCCCAAAAACCTATGTGGAGTACTGTTTTTGCTGAGAGTAAATCGGGTGCTCAGATCTATTTAGAAAAGGCTTCAGAATGCGTTGCCGCTATGCCCCCTGTACAGTGACATGCAAATGCAACAACACAAAAGGTGCAAGTGCTCCGACCTTTCAATTGTCGCTTTGTGATGCAGATGCACTGAGTCACAGCCCTCGATCGGGCCGTAGAAACAGCGTGCACTGAGTCGAGAATCACGACAAACTTCACAGCTTTATGCAACCATCACCACCTCCTCTACTTCCACCGACGTGGCTCCTTTAACTCCCACATTTCCTATGCTCTATCACCCATTGTCTGGGTAGATCTTTCTGCAGAGTGGCTGTGTTACGGCGTAAAGAAAAAAACACAAAGGGATATTCCGCAGTCGTGTCCAACACGATTTCCTCCTCCACTGCTACTGCTGGCACGCAATCGATATCACCGGCCACAAACGCGGATAATGCTTCAATTTACACTCCACGGAGTCTTGCTGGTATTAGAAAAGATACACATGATGTAATAGAATCTATAACAGTGAAATATTTTATATTTATATAAAGCATAATTAATGTTCTTCACCAAATAATTTGATAGCATGTAAAAAGTGGGTAACGTGAGAAAAGCAGTTGTGAACCTCCAGAAATTTGTGGAAGCTGGGTAACACCGGCGACATTTACAAAGGTACCAAGTGTTGCGCCTCATCTCGGCTTAGTGACGTAGGAGGGGTGTATCGACAGGAAGCCTGTCCTAATATGGCTCGAACGAGATGAGAGTTCCCCGGTTATCTCAGCGCCGTGCGCGACCACACAAGCAGCTGTTGGTCCCAGCCCGCAGCATCCTACGCTTTGTGTCAAGCCGGGGAAGCCACGAATTCCCTGCTGCTACCGTGTTATTACTGCAAAGGAGGCGGGGGCGTGTGTTTCTGTGATCTGATACTAGAAAATCAAAAGACAAAACAAATATGTTGGATCAAATGCAAAATATATGATCAATTCCTGGCTTTTGCTGGGTTGTGGGGAAGCCCTCACCACTCGCAACGCAACACAAATTCTCAATCTTCAAACAGTATTCTAGAAGATTTCCAAATGATTGTAATGTGAGGCTCATTAACGACCAGTTAAATACATGTATAAGCATGTCTAATCTAAGCCTTTATCTGCAGATATTATATTGAAAACCAGTTCAGTGTATGATTCTTCTGAAATTTTAACCAACACTCCATATGCCTATCACTCTTGGTGCACCCATGCACGCACAGGCCAGTTTATCACAGTTTATCACCAGTTAACCCTCACTAATAATCTATGTGCTTCACATAAATAGAGAATGTGTTTGAAAGGGCTTCACTGTGAGTAAAACCTGCTCCCCACCCGTTCATTCAGCAGGCTCTCTGTAGGATATCTCCCCATGAGTCATTCTTGGAGGTTCAGCACCGAGGACAGCGCCAGCCGTGCGCTTTGCACTCACAGCTGCGAACTTGAAGCCCTGCCCAACACAAAGTAATAGCCTTTCCTTCAACCAGGGGTCTGGATCTTATTGATAAAATGTGTGTGTCAGTTGGTGGTCGTTATTTACAAGAAATGATAGCAGTAGCGAGACGCAGTGGGAGGGGCGACGAGGCTGCCGCATTTTTCTGAATGAAATTACTCCAAAGACTTCCCCTCCCTCTTCTCCCCGCATCCTCAGCGCCGACCCTTGATTGGTCGAGGCTCCCAGTCACTGACGTAAGAGCGACTCTCTTGTGGATGAATCCGCGTGCAGGAACATTCATTCTGTCTCCAGTGAGCGATCCGGTGAGATTGAAGAAGAGGAGATGCGAGCGCCAAGTGAGAGTTTGGCGCAACTTTGATGAAGAGCACGGAGCAGTGTCCTACACAGAGACCGTCCGTATTTAAACCAGCTGCCGAGCCTCACAGCGGATAACATCACCTCATCTCCATCACATCCTAGATGTTATAGGAGAGGGAAAAAATTTGTTTAACCCTCGCAGAGAAGTGACTCGTTTAAATAAGGTAAGACGAATAATTTAGTGCATTCTTCTCTGTGTGTCTTTGGATTGCGTTCGTGTTCCTGTGTACGTGCATGCGTTGGGGACATCCTCTGTGGTGCAGTGAACCCGCAGTTGTATTATACAACAGGGCCCGGCGCTCCAGGAGGTGGGATATACCTACTCACACTGTGGGACTGGAGAAAGACTGGGGAGGGGGTTAAAGACTCCGTGTCCGCGGAACGCAAAAACAATGCGCAAAAACATTCTTGCAGGACGTGCAGTATGTTTTCACGTGTTCGTGCACATATCAGGCGAATTCCATTCAATTCCGTACCGCGCAGCTTTTTCTCACCCAGCTGTTCACGGTGCATGTAGAATTTATTTGAGGTTCAGTGTTCCTCTTGTACAGCATCACGGCAGGACACGAGGAACACCCGGATTGTGGCTTACATAACACATCGAGGAATTACAGATACCCACCCGCAAATATTCTGTAAGCTATTTGTAAAAATTTTAAACGAGAATGGGCAGAAAATGAGAGTCCACCTTTATAATCACGTGTTGGATTAATGTTTAATTAATGTGCAAGTATTTTTTATCAATCCCTATGCATTCAGCCTACATAAACTATTTGTTAACTGCAAGCTACCCTCTGGACTTCATCTCGTGAACGTCACAAATAGAAACCCATAGATTTGGGCTATATGGGGAGAGATCATGTTAAAAAACAAAGACATAGACTTTCAAAATAACTTTCTTTTTTCTAAATGGGTGATATCAGAAGGTAGTTATTCAAAATGAAGTATGTAATGACATCACAAACAGAGCAGTAGAGCTCTTATATCAGTAAGATGGTTTCTGAATAGCTCATCTGCGTTAGATTACCAGAGTGTAATATAACAAGCACTCCATTAACACATTTAGTGCTCTTCTGCTCTGCGATGCCACTTCCTGCATCCTGTGGCTCGAACATCACCAGATTCTGTTTCAGGAGAAGCTTTTTGATGGATAGTTGTTGCTGTGTTTGATGGATAGAGTTGCAGTAGTGACTCATCTTTCTTATTGTAACATATTTCTCAATTTTTCTCTTCCTCAGGTTGTGTTTGTGTGACTGACGACCAACCATGATCCTGAACACCACAGAGTTGGGCTGGGATACTGAATCCTCAGGTGCAGACCCCTTTTCTCCACCAGACCAGCTGGGAAGGTCCTCTACCTATGAAGTCCCACCTCTCACAGTGTGGGGTGTGGCCCTCTGTGTTTCAGGGACTCTCATCGCCACTGAGAATGCCATTGTAGTCACCACCATTCTGGCCACCCCATCTCTTCGCGCTCCTGTTTTCTTGCTGCTTGCCAGCCTTGGAATGGCTGATCTCCTGGCTGGTGTGGCACTCATTCTGCACTTCCTCTTCATGTTCTGCGTGGAGCCCAGTGACTGGTCAGAACTGCTCACTTCAGGATTGCTAGTAACATCACTGACTGCCTCTCTCTGTAGCCTAATGGGCGTTGCCTTGGACAGGTATCTGTCTCTCAGCCATGCCCTCACCTATGGCTCAGGCCAATCACGTCGCAGAGCCGCTGTCCTCCTTTTGCTGGTCTGGTTGGGTGCATGTGTTATTGGGGTGGGGCCAGCAATGGGATGGCACTGTCTTGAAGAGCCAAATTCTTGTTCTGTAGCACGACCTCTGACCAGGACATATCTGTCACTGCTGTGTGGGGGCTTCCTCGTGGTGGTAGTGGTAACCCTACAATTGTACGCTGGGATCTGCCGTGTGGCAAGGCGGCATGCCCATGCCATCGCTACTCAAAGGCACTTCCTCCCTTCCAGCCAGTCATATGCAAGCAAGCACGGCAGCGGGAGAGGCTTCTCTCGATTGATCCTGGTCCTAAGTGTGTTTGTGGGCTGTTGGATGCCCTTCTCTCTCTGGGGGCTTCTGGGAGATGCATCCAGCCCGCCTTTGTACACCTATGCCACCTTGGTGCCAGCAGCAGGGAGCTCCCTGCTAAACCCCATTCTCTACAGCCTGAGACACAAAGACATTCGCAAGGTGCTTCTCCACGCCTGCTGCCCACAAAGATGCTCACACAGCGCACACATACATTACCCTGTTGATGTGTAAACTGCCAAACCTCAACAGACTCAAACCAACACAAAATCTATGCCAGACATATCACTGTTTGTGTGCCAAAATACACTCACTGCTGCACTGTCACTCCGATCCAGAACGAGGAGTCTCTGACACATACGTACTCCCACACACACACAGGCAGGACTTTTCAGAGATAAAGTCCTTCTACAAATCAGAATGTACTGAACTGTCCTGGCTGGCAGCCATCTTGGGACAAGATACTGTTTGTGCTGCGAGTCTCATCCTCAGCCAGCTGTAGCTTCACTGGATTCCCAGTATAAAACAATCACAGAGATACTATAATGTGTATTATATGTAAAGTGGACTTAATGAGTATCAGCACTTTAAACGAAGAGGGTGGGATGGATTATAAATAGAAGCCTGTCACGCTGTAATGACATGTGATCCAAAGCCCGATTTTATTTACTTGAATGTCTGCGAAGCAAAATGTTCTGTAACTTTGAGATTATATTTTGCACATGTTGTTAAATGCACTTTGAAACATACTGACCATATGTTCAGATTGCACAACCATTTTTTTAAATGAATTAATATTTTATACTGATGAATAATAAATATGCTTTTTTTTTTCTACTGAGTGACGTCAGCATTCTTCACTGCTCGCAGAGCTTTTAGTGTTTGTTTCTTTCCATCACTCACTCTTTAACTTGGGCTGCTGCTCGTTTCCCTGCATCTTAAATTATTTGGTGTCTGAAGCAATCCGCAGTGTTATTAGTCCTGGAGCACCCACTGAATCCTTAAAGCAGCTGTGGCACGCGAACGTGCCGATTATGCAAGAGGTTTTCTCTCCTCCTACCCGTTTTCTGAAAATTTCTGCAGTCAGTTCATTTTCACGCTCTCTATACAGTCAGCGCCGAGCACCGTGAAAGGTGTCCGCCACAGAGATAAAGAGGATGAGTCATAAACAAAGCACGAGGAGTGTTTTTCCAATGCTTAACCTATTATTTAAGACATCGCACAGCACACACTGAGGCCCATTTTAAAAGAAATATGAGCAGTCAGTGAAATTCACTCTCTTTATTGAAATAACTATAATCATTTGGAAATTTAAGGCAAGAGAAGCAGATCTTTGGCTAGTCATGCTGTGTCATGGTGCTTCAACACAGGCAGACTTAAAATTAAAGGCACTTAAGAAAATACATGGTCCACACTAAATAATACTCAGTTCTACATTTGAATCATCATATTTTTGGAACAAGATTAACCAAATTTAAGCACAGATGCAGAAATACAGTATAAAATGTACAGTAATTGAAGCAACAGATTATAGCTGATCCCCAGTAAAGCTCAGAAAACAATTGCAAGAAGAAAAAAACTAAAGTAAAATATATTAACCAAAAAAAAAATTACGATATTAATGTTAAATGTCTCCATATGTTAAGTATGGAGAACTTATCCAACACTCCTGGTGTCTGACATGGACCAATACCTCTCTCCCTATCTCACTGAATTAATTACTGAGTTTGTATACGAGCTACAACAAGTCAACAGTTTCCATGAAAACCACAACAAAAAACTAAACAAAAACAAAAAAAATGTAAAAACTGTGCTTTGTAGAGATTTGAAGTGATTGCAGTAATAATCATTAGATATTCTTGGAGATATAAATTTTACATCTGTGTCATTAAATCTGTGAAGAATGCCGTTTCTCTCCATTCATATAGATACAGTGAACAGAAGCTGTCGTATGCACGTGTGCGTTCGACCTTGCTCTCCATTATCTGTTGCTATAATGTAATACAGCAGATAAAAATCAGGCTTTAAGCCCTCAGCAAAGAGTACCTGATTCTAACAGATACTCAGAGAGAGGTGGAGATGATGCGTTTATGCACGCGCTCAGGAGGGACGTGCGTCACGACGCATAGCACTCTTGCATCGATAACAGCCGTGTGTCATCCAATGGAAATTAGGGACAAACTAGGATATAACCAGGCACATTTGCGCTATTTGTTACATCTGACATAAATAATTTGGAATATACGTAACTGGATCGAGGAATGAGATTAAAAATGGGGCACAACCACATACTACATGCACACACCCTCTCAAACAGACTGACGTTCACACAAAAACCCACTGACTCCTGTTCTCTTTGTACTTGAAGGCTGTAATCTGAATGGGAATGCATAGGTGTGTTTTCTTTTTTAAGACAGAGGTAACGCGCGCGCGCACACACACACACACACACATACACACACACACACACAGAGTAGTGAGAGGAAAAGGGATGCTGATCAATCGGACCACTCATCGTCGTCAAACTCGGAAGAGTCATCCTCGCTGTCGCTGCACTCCACGGCGATACGACGTGACAGGATGGCGGCCACATCGTTGCCAGAGGTATCCCTCTTCTCCTGCTCCCGCTGTGCCTCCACCTTTCGCAGGTTGAAACCTGAAACGGAGTTAAACGATTTAACGTGCTCAGCATCTGAATAATCTGTATCAAGCTGAAGCCTGTCGTTATTTAGGTCATTTATATAAAAATCATTAGTCAGCGCTGAATCGGGGAGCTGGCAGGTTGGCATGATCTACATTCATAAAGCACATATACTACTTGGAAGAAATCATCAACATATTAAACTCTGTATTTTAAATAATTAGTAAGTATTTAATATAATTCATGACCATCACATGTTGTCTTCTTAAAAGCTGAATAACTTGACACACTGTGGGACTGTTTACCAGTTACCTAAAGTCCTTGACTTAATAAATTACAGCTCAGTGGCATCATTCATTTCCTCCTCTGTCCTCTCCCTTACAGTGCTGATGCAGAGACACACTGCTCTACAGATACTGGTTTGACTTCCGCCTCTAAGTTAAAGATAAACTGCTCATAAGGCTCAACAATAACACACGATTAGCATTTATCCATATCATTTTGTTTGTATCACAGGATGATGAAAACCATATGGCTGTGTTAAAAAAAAAGACAAAAACACTGACTCTAGTTGAAGAGGGAGTAGCAGGTTGTTGACTGCAGAGCCAGAGAAGTCAAGGACGTCACACTAACATGTTTTGGAAAAACTACTCACTGAGCAAAAAAATAAAAACCCCAAAACATTCAGGCTTTTGAAGGACTTTTCTTGCCTGCTGTCCTGATTCAAATTGTTGGCTAAAACACCTTTAAACTAATGGTTCTCATTTGAGAAGTGAAGAAGCCTTTTGGATGAGAGGTGAAACATCTTCTAGAAACCTTTTTTCTGAACTCAGTGTACTTACACAGTCATCAGCTCTCAATCGAATTAAACACATTTGCGATGTGTCAGAAGAAGGTATTTGCATCATGGATGTGCAGCACACAAAAGAAAGAGGGGGGGTCCAACCCAGTATTAGCAAGGTGTACCTAATAAAGTGGCTGTATATATCACATCAATACTTTTCCCAAGTAGCTCCAGGTCCGTAGGGCTGTTTTTTTTAAATATGCATGCTACTTTGTTTGTACTCCTGCTCAAATGTATCACACTGCCTCACTAATTGACTGCTGGGAGCAGAAATGTGCCAAGAAACAGCAGCTAGCAGCAGGGATGAAAAGAAGTAAACATTGCAGAATTCAAAATATTTTTTAAAAAATCTGCTTTGCGAATGTTTAGTAAGCAAGGGAATGCACTGTTAAAGTGATACGTGACAGGTTAGTGTGCACAAAATACACACAAACACTGATGAACAGAGTAACAAGTCATTTTCTTTACTTTGGTTGTTTGAGTCTTGTGTTAGTATTTAAAAGCAGTCACAACTTTTTTGTAGAGGAATAGTTATTAAAATTAAAAATAAATATAATTGCTTTGGAGTTGCATGCATTATATGCTGCTAAATATTTCAACACTGGTATAGAGCTTATCGTTAAATTTTTTTTTAAATTTGATCTTAATATACTCTGTTCTTCTGCTCTCTAACTTTGTAATTTTACTACAGAATAAAAAAATTAATTACATTTCTTGATGGTTTCTTAATTTAGTTATTTGATTCACATTTTGTAAAGTCTGATGCACTCAGACAACAGTTTGTTACCTTGTCGGATGGCCTGCAGCAGGTCACTGCGAGCGTCACTGACGGGCTCTGGCTGAGGCTTGGGGGCGGAAGGCTGTGTTATCCCGGCAGGTGGAGGAGGAGCAAAATTGCCAAGAGGTGGGGGAGGAGGGCCTGGGGGAGGTGGTGGAGGAGGGGGAGGTGGTGGACCCCCACCTGCAGGCATAGGTGGCGGAGGAGGAAAAGCAGTGGACATAGACGCGGGAGGAGGGGGAGCGGGAGGACAGATAGACGAGGAGGGCGGAGGAGGGGAGTATGGGGTGTCAAACCCAGAGGGAGGTGGGGGAACCCCAAATCCAGAAGGTGGGGGAGGAGGAGGAGGTGCAGGGGGAGGAGAGAGGCTTGGACGGGAGTTGGGTGGGGACGAAGCAATGGGGGGAGATGGAGGCGGGTGACTTGGACTCAGCATGCTGACACGCTTCTGGGTCGGTGCTCCGTATTGCCCATCGTTATACCTGATGATGGAGAGGACGTTAAAGATAAAAAAGATCATTTAAATGGCTTCCACTTCCCTCCATTAACCTGCAATTAGTGTGCAGCTGCTTCCAGAGCAGCTCGTACTCATTAAAGAATCACAAAGTAAAAGAGTATAATCCACTTAGCTTCAGTTTAGAGGACGTGTATAGGACCACAGTGCAGCTGTACGTGTGGCTGTACTCTCACTACGTGCTCGGAGCACGTGTGGGCTGCTATGTATGATGTTGCAGTTCTTACCCCATGTCTGGAGGTGGAGGAGGCAGTTCATCTGGACCAGGAGGAGGAGGAGGGGAGCCAGGATCATAAGCATAGGAATTTGTACTAAGCTCAAGTCCATCGGAAGTGAAACCCTCCCCAGATCCAATGCTGCCGTTCAGACCCTCAGAGGAATTCCTTAAAAGAAATGAGACGTCGCTGTCAGCCCAAAATAAACCGACCACAAACACAAATAAACCCTAATAAGCAACACGGACGTGATTAGCATTTGGTGCTCAGGTAGCATCTGTTTACGCGCATTTATAATTTAACAAGTTAAGAGATGTGTCAGACGCATTTAAAGCAGCAGAAACAGATAGTTACACTGACACCTGTGTTGGCTGCTTTGTGCAGCTTTTAAAGAGAAGCATGTAAAGTGCTGAGAGAGAACAGCTTGTTCTTCAGCTACACAGCTTGTCAGGAAATGAGGCTGTTTTTGCCCCTCGTTGGACCTGCCGTGAGGCTGATAAAACATTGCATGCACTGAATGATCAAAACTTTGAGCAAAACTTCCTTTGGAGGAAAAGAAAAAACAAACAAAAACAGAAAACACAAGATAATCAAAAAAGGAATTATGGTCTTAATTCTTTGTTACTGTTCCTCTACTGAGTACTATTAACTGAATGTGAACATAAGTAATTTTTACTGTACATGTTTATACTTTAAAATGAATCATTTTTAAATAATGTTATATTCTATCCATCTTGTTTAACCCCATTACCTGTTTCTGACCTTTTGTTAGATGCCGTATGCACCAACATGGGCACCATCGAGGGATCCAGCGTGATTCACACATTTGTTTACTGCAATTTTCCAGTAACGGCCAGCTTTACACCCAACCCCCCGGGAAGAGTCTTTAACAGGACATACCACCCAAACCACTATGTACAGATGCAATGATAAGGAACAGAATGGAGATGAGCACATTAATGTCTGATCTGTTATTTTACTGTCTAAAACTAAAGAGAATTTAAAAAAAAATAAAAAATTTTATTAATCATTTAGAAGACGTGCTTTTCGACATTAAAACCCACAGGACACGTCAGTGGTCCTCAAAGTGGGAGGGTTTAGAGCCACTGCAGCTGGGTCATTTATGAAGCTGAATGAAAATGAGTTGTTTGGTGGTGGTTGTGCCGACTATTATTTCACAAAAATTGGACTTGGAGAGTTTTTGTTTGGTTTTTTTTCTTTTTTTGCTCATTATATCTGCAGTCACTCTTAATAACTGATTAAAAAGGAGGCTCACCAGGAAACTTACATCATATCAGACTTTGGTACCACAAACTCCTCTCCCATCTTAAGGCGTTCCCATTCCTCCTTTCTGGTCTTGATCTTTCGAGGATTGAGGGTCCGCTGGTTCAGATGGTCTTTCTTCTCCTTCTACTCAGAAAGGAGTCAAAATCACAAGATTAGCACTGGATTCAAATGACTGAATATTATGTCATGACTCATGTCTTTGTACGTATGAGCATGTTTATGAGTCTCACTCTGTGCTTGCGTTTTTCCTTCATGATGTCCTTTGTGTCCTGCAGCATCTTCTCCTTCCACAGGTCAAAGAAGTAGGAGGGATCAGTGTAAAACTTTAGGGCCTCTTTCCCATCATCTCTGCAGACAACCATTTATAGGCATTAATAATTATTTATTTGCATCATCTTATAACCACAGACACAAAGTGCACACGCAGTGTGTATTGAAAGATCATTATCTGCCATATGTCTCAATATTAAGAAACTATTAAACTTTCCATTTAAAAAGAAGCCTTCACTACAAACGAGCTAATTTCTTCGGTCACGTCCACATCACAATGAATGGACTAATCACTGTCTGCAAAGAACGACCAGAGTCAAATTATTACCACATTTACGTTCAAACCAGCCACAGAAAGAGTCTCTATAATGGACACGCTTAGATTCTCATGCTATACATACAATTGCTGGGGTGATAATACAGACATCACCCTCTCTCTGTTCTGGTTTTTGATTAATCACACTTCTGATAACATGTCATGCCTTGTGCATAATCTACATTCAAAGTCTCACTGATATGTTAGCTTGTGACCAAAGACTCTCTATATGCATCCATCCAGCTATCCATCAATCATCCCTCTTCTACTTATCCAGGCTGCAGCCTACCCCAACAAATCGCCAATCCATCGCAGTGCTAACAGAGAGACAGACAACCATTCACACCTACAGCCCAATCAGAATCACCAAGTCACCTAACATGCATGTCTTTGGACTGTGGGAGGAAGCTGGAATAGCCGGAGAGAACACGCAAAGGCATCAGGCTGAATTCAAGCCCAGGCGATGGTGCTAACAACCAGAATATTTCCTGCATAATATCTTCAGTGCTGTTTCAGTTCATTGGTGGGTTGTTTAAAAGCAAAACATGTGTGGATTCCCAAACAGCTGCTAGTATTAAAACCCAAAAACTGCCTGGACTTAAACAGGTCACACAGTAAAAGGAAGAACAGGGTAAACCCTGGCATCAGCGCAATAAATATCTAAGATTATGTAAAGGAGTGCTGCAGGTTTTCTGGACAAACACACAGCAAACTACCTGTTTGTGATGAGTGTAAAACTGCCAGTCATGTTGGACTGAGCCTCAGTAAATTAAACTAAATACTACCCAGCCACTCCTGAGACACACTCCTGGATTAGAAATGAAAGCATATGCAACGGAGGTACAATTACTACAAGAATCTCCCGTGCATGTGTCTCCATATGGTCACATGTGCTTGCACGTGTTCTTTTCACTTGCTGCATGTGCTGCTGCAGCGAATAAATATAAGCTTTGGCTGTGCAGCACCCTACCGGTATACACTGAGCTGATTGAGCGGTGGAGGAGGATCACAGGTCGTGTAAGTGTCTTGTACAGGCACTGGCAGAGACGGCCTGGTGAAGAGCTGCTGATCCTGGGTCACGCTGCTGTGGAACGCCTTCCGGGTAGTGATAGCCTGCAATGAAACTGAGAGAAGCCAGTAATGTTTTAAATATATATTGTATTCATTAGTTCTTGTGTAAAGGAGGTTTCAAACCAGTAAACTACACTGACACCAGCATATGTAGTAGCACTAACAGTAAGATGTGGGAGGACTTACCCTCCTCTTCTTTGGGGTCCAGCTGAGTGACTTTAACCTGCAGGCGGTCCACTCTTTCTCCAAGCGAGCTCACCCTGCCGGCAAATTCTCCAGCCTGGACAAAAAGCTCCCCGAACACATCCTCTGCATATTTGCCTGCACACAAACACAGGATTTGTCTCAAACATGTATAACATGTGAAAATCTACAACTACTGTACATGAAAATGCATTAACCTAAAAAAAAAAAACCATGCATATCACACTTATTCATCACTGCTCATTAACCATTTGCTCCATATTCTAGTGACATACTGACACCCGACCACGCATAACAGACGCTTACTGAGGCTGCCGAGCTGGCGGATGATGTTGGCCAGGGTGATGTTGGTGACACATTCCAGCTCACTACGGATATTGGAAGGGATGGGATGGCGGCAAACATGCCGCGGCTCTATATTCCTCGTCACCAACGGCATGGTGGGGTGCAGTGGGAAGGGCAGCCCAACCCTGATGGAAAACAGGAGGTGTGTCAGGTGTGTCAAGAATAAGAGAAAGACTAAAATGCAACACTGAGATTATGCACTTGCTACAGTTGCCATATTTTATTTGGTGTAAATAATCAGCCAACATGAAAATGTTATGTGTTCCTAGCTTTGCCATATGAGAGGATCTGCTGCCATTTTGCTTTTATAATCACTGCAAACATAATCTCTGGGTTTTCAATAAGAATCTCACAGCTTGTTTTAAACTGGTTTACCATTCACAGACTAAACAATTCACTCAGAGATCTTGAAAAAAACCCAGTCTCTTCCATTCCTAAATAAGTCACATGAAACTGCCGTGTACAAAAATACACTGACCCAGACAGCGCTAAAGCAGAAGCAAAACTAACCCTTTGCGCCACCCAGCAAACAAGCACCACCTACCCGGCCTGAGAAGACAAATCTAAAATGTCCAAAATAGCAAAGAGAAGAACTTGATGGGTTAATGACTTCCGCCACAC
Organism: Apistogramma diplotaenia; assembly: GCA_015052665.1. NCBI lineage: Eukaryota > Metazoa > Chordata > Actinopteri > Cichliformes > Cichlidae > Apistogramma > Apistogramma diplotaenia. Next base: position 21,106 of record VOQJ01017414.1, on the reverse strand, counting down.
TGTGCTTACATGAGTGAAAATATATCAAGTTATTTTAAACAGATTACAGTCAGCGCATTCATGTCACCTCAGACACACACAGTTGTAACTCCATAGCTCTCATACTGAATAAGATAAGCAAACGACAGCTCCCATGAAGGGGTCAGAGATTTGCAGTGACTGCAGATTTTGGTTTACTCTAAGTGCAGCCTCTGGTGCTTCCCATTGCCCATTTCAGCTGCCTAATTACAAGTTTTTCCTGTTGGTGGTGAATCATGGCATAAATGTTACTGTGTGTAAAAATAAAAATAAAAATATATAAGGGGCTGCGCCTTCCTTCGGTGTGACAGGCACATCGATGTGCATATTTCCAAACTATCTGAAAAATTTACCGATTCCTTCATAAATGAAGAAATGCGTTACAGCTGCTTCCATTTCAGCTAGTTCAACAGTGACAGGTCACCAAATGCCTTTCACAAACTGAAATAACCTAAGTTTACCGCACATTTTCCCCCCCAACTTTACACTGAGCGCATAAACCTTCCTTTAACGTGAGCAAATGTGTAATAAAAGACGAGTTACACTTTTTACGCCCACAACTTTAAGTTAAATGGGCTAAATGTAACTTGGGATCTCGGCCTTGTCAGAGCAGGAAGTAACTTCTAGGCGCCTCTTATCTCGAAATAGAAGACGAACAAATGCATATTTACACCACTCGCTTGAATAAAGCAACGCTCAACAAAGATATATCACTTACCGTCAAAACTGGCAACTGTAAGCTCTCTTTATATAGTCAATTAGTTGTACGGTCAAGATTTTCACAAGAAATGTTGTGCTGTACAGTATACGGAGCGAGCTAAACAGATCGCGCAAGTCCCGGGATTGTGAACTTGTGATTGGTCGAGCGGAGGAGTTCCTCAAAGCTGATTGGCTGTTGTGCCTGTCATCTGTTTTAACTGCGAACAGGATGAGGAAATTGCAACGTAAAAAGCGCAACTCCACCCAAACTAGTTGCAAACATCTGTCCGCAATTTACGTAAGAGAGGGTGGAGGCAGCGCCACATTCCAACGTGCGTTCAAGCGAGTGGGAACGCGTCCGAGGAATGACTGGCATTAGCTTTCTAAGGATAAAATCTGCTTTGGAGAAAAGCACATACCGATAAATAGCCTGTCCTGTTAGCCTCGGTGAGTGTTTAGTGCCTCCTTAACCTCAGCTCAGCCTCTGCAAACGGCAAAGCTCTAAGGGAGCATGTATCCCACTGAGGACTACATAACATGAAGTGGCTTAAACCCTACGAATATGTGATGAATAAATCTGACACAATGTGGTTATTTTGATTTTGCAATAGGGTAGCTGAGCTTTATCATGCGGTACAGTGCCCACATTTGTTTTTGTTATACAGACACTGTAACACTGTTACACCCACTTCTTTTGTTTTTCTTCGCAGATCAAGTGCCATAGTGTGTGCTTGGAGGAAGTACAGCCTACTATCGATTTTTGGACACTTCTATACTTTTTACCGTTTTGTACTGTTTACCACCATCGATTCCGTATAAATACAGTAGGTTGGTGGATAAGGACATATACTAACTTCTCTCAAATTACTAGACACAACTGAGAGAACATGGTTATAAAGTCATTAAAGCATACATCGTTAATAATTTAAAAATAAAGAACTGGGTGCATAGGTTTTAATTTATTTAGGGTTTTTTTCTAATCCACAGATGGTTAAAAATAATAAATACAGATTCAAGTATAACACACACTCACTTAAATCTTTTAATAAGTGGTGCTGAAGGGTCTACACTGTTTTCAACTTGCCAAGGCCTATTCTTATTAGTGATCACGATTCACTAAAACCAGCATAGAAAGGATTTGTTTGACGGCACCCATTGGATTACAATACAATACAATGAGGGAGTCTAAGAAGGAGAATTGTAGATTCACACAAGATGGAAAGGTCTCAACTGTTGATTCCAAGATCGTCAAACAACTGTATGGAAGTACAAGTTATTAAGATGTGTCACTACTTCAGCATGGTCTGGAAGAAGATCCAAACTAGCAAAGGTGAGGCTTGCAAACCTAAGAACACTGTACCTGTACCTGCTGTCAAGTTTTGGAATGGCTAACCTGAAGCAGGCTGACATTCTGTAATGGACTTCCCTGATCTCAACCCTATAGAAAGATTTGTGGACTAGGCTTAAAAGCCGGGTCTGTGCCACAAAAACAGTGCAAATAAACTCTACCAATTCTGCCAAGAAGACTAGTCAAATATCCAGCCAGAATTATGCCAGAAGCTTGTTTATGGTTTCCAAAAGCATCTCGTCAAGGTGCAACTTGCTAAGGGATACGTAACCACATATTAGTGGGGATGCCCATATTTATTTAAGCCTGAATGTATACTTTTGACCCTCTGTGGATTAGAGAAAAGGAACAATTTAAAGAAATTATTAAAAATCCAAAAATTACCAGGACATTCATGCTCATGAGGAGGGTATGTAAAGGTCTGACCACAACAGTATATGGATAAAATATGTAGATAATTAGATCTTCCAAAGACCACAAATTATAGTTGACCTGAAATACCTGACCCATGGTAGTATAACAGCTCATTAACAGGGATGATCAGAGAATAAACTCTCTTATCTGGTATTCATTGTGGTGTGAATGCATATTTCAGATCATCATTTTATTGTTTTGTACTTACACAGTTTCACAGTATACACTATTATATAATATATACAGTATTTGATATAAAATTGAAGCTTTTCTTCATGTAAAGTTTTATTGCACATAAAAGTACTTCAGGCTCACAGTAATATACTTAAAGAGTTAAAGCTGTTGGATCAGACTCGTGTGAAAGGGGTCATACCGTGGGACAGGCTTCTGGGGCAGCTGAAAAATAAATGAAGATGTACCGGTGCCTGTTAGCTGTTTTGTATTCAGGAATACTTACATACAGGATGCTCTTGTTTTAATTTTGTGACAAAGAAAATTTTGTATATTTAACTGTTATTCTAGTGTCTGTTAGCCAGTTAAAACAGCCCTTCTTCTGCTCAATATTTGGTTAAAATAAAATGTTCAGTTTTAAATATAAATAAATTTTTTATGTCAGTGAAGAAACAAAGATGCAGATCTCTTCATATCCACCAGAGGGAGATGTCACGTGAAGAACTGTATGCCTGAAAAAACAAGAAACTTCACTAACTGCTTCCCCCTCTTCTTTGGATCGTGTTTGTGCAGCTTCATCCATTCATGTGTGAGTCTCAGTGTCGTGTGTTGACCCAGCTGAGTGTGTAGGAGCTGTGAGCATTTGCTACTGTCTGTTTTAGGACACTGTGACCCTCTCCTGCAGAGCTGTGAACCAGCTTGAGTCCAGAAGCTTGAAGACCCTGAAGGACACTGAACCAATAGCGGAGCACTTCCTCACTGCTTCCGCCCACCTCAAACCCTGCCCATTCCAGGTGCACCTTGGCAACAAGATGATGGACGTTCTGTAGCGTTCCCACCTCAATCCAGTTCTGGAAAACTCGCCACTCACCACTTAGTAAGTCAGCATACAGGAAGTGAACCTAAAGAGAAGAAAGAATAGAGGAAAGTATGGTTATCGTCTGGCACCTCCCCACCTTTCCAAGTACATACATGGGAAGCCTAAGTTAGAGAGAGCAGCCACAACAGAACAAAGCAGGCATCAGTGACAACAGAAATGACACTGAATAAGCCAGGAACAGCATTTTCTGCCATTGCTGGCTAAAAATATTAATTCACAATTTAAGGGGGAGGGTAATTACTTATTCCACACGGATATTGGATATTGTTTTCCCCCTTAAGTGTGACGGAAACACTTTTTCACAGCACTGTACAACATAAATGTTGTGAGAATGCAGCCGCACAGGTTTAAAGGCATCATCCACACGTGTAGGCTACGCCGTGGGCTCTACATTGAGTCAATGCAGAAGTCTAAATTGTACTTGAGTCTACACACTTGAGCCAAATTTGGACAAAAGTGGATTAGGCATTCAAATGTCAAAACAGTGAGAATTAATTTGGCCACACCCATATGACAAACGAGGGGAAAGTTTACATGATATGTCCGATCAGACATATAAACAGTGGATGGAATCGATTTCACAGAGAGTCAAGAGTGTAAGAAAACTTTCAAAATGTAAGATGCAAATGTGCATGGCCTGTGTCAGCCTCTTAGGCGGACCAGAAATATTCCAACATCTGTGAATCCAGTGGATGATGCACAACAGTGGGAACGTTTAGCCACCAAACATTTCAAATGATTGTTCGATCATTTTTCCCTCCAGCGTTGGCACTGTTGCTCACATGTCTACGAAGCTAATGTATATTTTTGCTTTCATGCAGTGACACTAATTATTTATGGATGAATGTATTGGACTGCTTCCTATTCTGTCACCCAGCAGCAAACAATCAAACTCCAGGTATGTAGTTCCCTCTTGTGGCTACAGGATGCAACTGGGTGATTAACTCACTTAAACTGTTGCCATGGCAGCCAGGGATGGCGCAGAGCCCTGTTGCTATGGGAACATCTGAGTAAAAGAGCTTTCTGGGTATGTTGGGGTGAAAAGACTCTAAGGTATGTTTGTTTGGCACTGTTTCTCTAAATTTCTGTGTGTGCGTGTGTCTTACTGTGTGATGTCCCAGAGCTGCCATGATGTCTGCCAGTGTTTGAGAAACACCACCAGGGCTTCCTCTCCTCTTCTGCGTGCGCTTCTTTGGAGCTCGCCACTCAAGCCACATCTTGTGTTGGCTGACCACGCCCCCATCACCATGGTTACTAGCCAAACTGTTGCCAAGGTGACCACCAGATGCATTAGAGTTGCTGGGATCAAAACAGTGTACTTCACATCCCAGCCCCAAAACTGTCTTCAAAAAGTCTGCATCTCCCCCATCCATACTAGAGAGACAAAGACAGACAGACAGAAAGACAGACAGGAGAACACAATGGTAGTTTGAACATAATTGCATGCATGATTAAATATGCATCGTGCTGTTTATTCCAACTGAACCATTGACAAGAATGCATAGCAACATATCCACTGACATAAGGTACAGGCAAGTGGCACACCTGAAGGAATATGCAACACACGTTTTGTGTGAAGCTGGAAGTAGCCAGTCCTCAGCACACAGCAGCCAATGGGCTGGTGCTGCAGGGTGCTGAGCTGGCTGAGCCCGCCCTGGAGATAAAACCTTGGAGCAGTTCAGCTGGGGACAGACAAGAGGAAAGAGTCACATAAGACGGGCTGGATACAGGTCCGGAAAGAGTGTGACACAGAATTAGCATTCATGTGAGAAAAGAGAGGACGATAAAGAAAAAGTTGTTCAGAGAAGTGGTTAGTTTTGTGTAATTCGTGAGAACATTGCAGTCATGGCTCCAAGTATCTTTGAATAAACCAAATCGCTTAATGGTTAAATCAATTTGATAGTAACTGTTTGATAAGAGCAAATATGAGGTGCTTTAATTTGTTGCAGGTACTGAATAATTAAAGGGGACTGATTCAGCATTTTCTTATTTTGTGCCACATATACTGCTACACTGTGCTCATGTGGTCAGACTAGATTTCAGGTTTCAGACTTCTCTGTTGTAAAGTCATAGAGTGGCTATCAGGCAAACTCCTCTGTCTGTGATCACAGAAGCCCCACCCACCTGCAGTTTAAGCATTTTTTTTGGGAGGGGCAGCCAATCAGAAGGAACCTGGCTTAAAGGGAGACAGGGGAAATAAAGTATTTATTTTTCGACAAAGAAACTGAACTCAGATGCTCCCCTAAGGTCTAATATGAAATCAAGCAAAATATTCGTTGATAACGCAATCTGCTTTTTAGGAAGCTACATTCCACTGAAACATCTCTCCCTCAAGTCTCAAATGACCTTTTGATGCTTTCACAACCCTTGTTTCGCTGGTCCTTAGCTCAGCCTTCGAGACCGTATCCACAGCTTAAACCACCAGGCAGGGATTTCCAGCCCCGTCATGGAGTGGAACACTTTTAGTTCGCAGTGGGAGGCTTTGGTCAGATGTGGCTAGATTCTCTTGGGATGTTCCACGAGGATCTGGTTTAATCCACCTTATGTTATTTTCCTTAAAAATTCCTTCATATTGTTAGTAGTTTAAAAAAAAAATTCTTATCATCTGTCTCATCCTTTGTAAAAGCCAGTGCACAGAATCTTGGGTTCATTTTTGATGAGTCTCTTCATGCTTACATCAAGTCTCTGATTTGGCTCTTGCATTTTCCATTCAGGAAATATTGCTGAACTTAAGACTGTTGTCTTAAAAAGTGAACTGGAGATGCTCATTCATGGCCTCGTGGCCTCCCGCTGAGATTATTGTAATGCTCTATTTTCTTGTCTGTTTAAAGCATCTATTAAGCGCCTCTAATCTGTCTAAAATGCTGCTGCAAGGCTTTTAACTCACTCTCATTACCCCATTGTTAAAGCATTTGCACTGGCTTCCAGTTAGGTTGTGGCCTTAGGAGGTGAGGCCACCACTTATATCATCGATCTGCTTCATCTCTATTCTCCAAACCAGACCATCGGATCCGTAGTTAGAGGTCTTCTTGTGAGTCCACTTACCCATCTGAAAAATGAGAATGATTGCACATTCCAAACCTTTGTGGCAAAACCTTAGTGGAAGAACTACTTTCTCTTTGCACCCTTGACTTTGTGGTATTTGGGTAATGTTTTTCTGTTGTTTTAGGTGTGCTCAGTGTGATCGTGTTTTTAATGCCTCTGTAGAGCCAAAATACAGAACCAAACATTGTAAATTTGATGATTTAGGCAAAAATTAAAGTTTCGTTTTAAAAAAAAATGACTTGGGCCATTATTTTAAGAGGGTGACGATATATAACTTTCCTTCCCAGTTCCCCCAGCAATTGGTGTTGCATAAGTCTGTACTCTTGTTTGGGAGTTTCCTGTCTGGAACAGAAAGTCCTTACTGGCTGAAGATTTGGCAGATTTCTGCTGCCAGCATATTGACAGAGCTTGATCATATTACTGCTATGTTAACCCCCACACTAGTCTGCAGTCAACGAAGTGTAGTAGTCAAAAAAAAAAAAGTGAAGTTATTTTTTTAATATTATTGATTTCTGTTAAGGCTTGGCAAGGTCTAACTCTTGGCTACAAAAATTTTAAGCCCCCACTGAGCTGGAGTGTAGCTTTCAAGGATTGCGCTATTTATTGGACCAGTGGTTTCCAACCTAAGGGCGGGGACCTCTCCAAGGGGTCAGAAGATAAATTTGACCAGATTTTTAAAAAGCCAGAAAAGACAAAGAAAACTGTTGACAGATGGGGTAAAATAAATAAATAAAAGCATTTCTCTTCACGATTTTCCTTGTGAAATACAGGATTGTTTTTTAAGCAGATACTTTTTTAAAGGGTCACGAGCTGTAAGTTTGTGTATTAGTATTCAGGTCGTGTTTCGTCAAGTAAATGATGTTAGGGATTTTTTTTTTTAAATTGCATCAAGACATTTAAAATCCTGAGATTACTTTTGCGTTTGCCGTTCCAGTTCGGATAACTTTTTGAGGGAAAGATTTGTCTGTGAATATCACTGCAGCATTTTGGATGGTGTTCTGTGCAGCCTACCTGTGGCCTTGTAATATGCGGGATGATTCGATTGAGTTCTGCTGTGAAGGATGGCTCGCCTGCTGCCCACAGCTGCACTTCCAATGCTCTGGGTCCCACCTGGGAACATGCATGGTGTGTATATATAGATTCTTCTGCCCAAGGAATACCAACAGATCGGAGAGAATTTGGAATGTGGCTAAATAATGCATAGGAATGGCATTAAAGTGTGCAAGTGCCCAGGTAGGAGTGCAGAGAAGCCAGGTCACAGGCACTGACCTCTGTCCTGCTGGTATTTGCCTGAGGTGCCATAACATACAAACACGCGCTTGCACACACAAACCCCCCCCCACACCCCCACCCAACTCAGAATGAACCTTTTGGTCACCATGGCAACCTCTGTGGGGAGTGGGGGTGATGATTCAATGCAATGAGTCAGAGTTTAGCCTTGGGCAGATAAAGAGACAGTGAGAGAAGAGCAGAGTGAAAGCGAGAGGGCGTGAGGAGTGAGAGGTGAAGAGGGGACAGATGCACCTACACGCAAACACAGATGGAGGCTGTAGCACTCTGCAGCTGAAGGGCAGAGACAGAAAGACGAAACAGCTGTCATCTCTCTCTGATGTGGGGTCAGTGGTGAGCTGCGCCCCCTGCCCTCACCTGTTCCATCATGCCTGTAATAATTCAGAGAGCCCTGCACAAACTGGCCCGGCATAATAAATGAACTGGATCAGGACACTACAGCAGCAGGAGAGCTTTTCTAAACTGTGTCCCATTTAGTTAATTTTGAAATGACATGTAAACTACATGTACTGCAGATGAAAATTTAAATTTAATATATCATCCCCGAAAAAGGTCTACAGGTATATTTTAATAAAATATGTGATGCATGAACTTTTTCTCCGCACTACTTTACGAACCTGGCGCGAGTGCAACTCGTTCTCATCCTCAAAGGCTCGTGCCCCCTCCCTCCTTTCCCCGTCGTCCACCTCGGCCTCCTCCTCCACGCCGGGTCGCCAGAAACGCGTTCCCCGATGCCGTGAGCTCCACTTCGGTTCAATGCTGATAACGGAAAAGGCAACCCCTCCGTCCTGCTCTTCCACCCCCATCCATACCCGTGCGGCTCCAGGTAAAAGTGACCCGACGACGAGGAGCTGGAGCGCGAGGAGAAGCGGTGGGATTAAGAGGAGCAGTGCTCCCGAGCGGAGGGAGAGACCGCAGTGGCCCCTCCACCGCGCACAGGTCCGCATACCTCCACCTCTGTGACGGCTCCGGGGAACATCTCCGGCGCTGTGCCCTGCTGTTCAACTTTTTTCTCTCGCTCTCGTTCTCCTTTTTTT
>VOQJ01017414.1:0-12184 GCA_015052665.1 Apistogramma diplotaenia | reverse complement strand
TTTTTTTTTTTTAGTTTTCCCGGAGGGCAGAGGAAAGTCCCAGCTGAGAACTCCCCTCCTCCACGACCTCCTCCTCCTTCTTGTCATCCCCAGGGGAGAGCTGCTGGTGACGAAGCGCATTCCTCGGTCAGCGGTGGCCTTATTGACACTGTGACCGCCGCTTTATTTAACCTATAACTAACTGGGGTTATAATTAACAGCCATGTTGGTTAGAAAATACCTTTTCCGCTTTACGTTACTGGCCGAACAGTAACAAAAAAAGTTCTTTGTTCATCAAAATAATGAGCAACTAGTGATATTTTTTTTCTTCCAAACTAGCATGAGCCATATAAATCACCATGTATTATTATTAGGGTATTACAAATATTGGAATTTGAATAAATAAAACTTGAGGCTGCCGTATTTAAGATGCACAGTCACGACTTTCGCCGAAGTTTGGAAAGTTAAAATTTTAATTTTATGCTAGAACACTAAATACTCATTTTGCTCCACAACATTAATTTCTTGGGGTACTTACAATATACCGCTTTCTGATGATATTCAAAACATACTCAGAAATAAATATGTTTATCCAGTTTTAAGTATTTTATTTCTTGTAGGCTGGGGGTGTTATAATATGAATATCAACTGAGCAAAACGTTGTAATTATATAAATGTTTCCATGATGGAGTTTAGCTCAGTTTCATTAATAAATCCTTACCGTGTTGTAAAATCTGCTAAATCATAAAATGGATGACTTCAAGTGTTACCTCTACTTAAGTAAAATGTCATACTTGAGAAATAATCGTACAGATAATGACAGATCATTGTTATTAGATTTGCTTCTGGTTGTGGGATGAAATTGGCTGTGATTTTCCTCAAATTAAACACAGAAAAGAAGCCGCTGTATGTAAATGAAATTGCAGTGTTTCATATAAATGCCACACAAAAGAGAAGTCTGACAGAGAGCTGTCGCTCTGCACCCTCCCCCTCTCTGTCTGTCATGTAGTGTTGTTGACAGTTCGTGCACCCTTCCACCATACAGTGGAATGTCACAGCAAACACATTTCCTCCAGCCATGTCTGAGTCTATTTAGTCAGCCTGTTGACAAACTGTACACAATATGCAGCCAGTAAACTTACCCCATCTGCTTCCTTTCTCTCTAATTCTCTGCCTGGCATGCACATGCATATACACAAGCTGCAGATGTACAGTATTTGCTGTATAGTAGCAAGTTTCCCTGTGAGGACATGAAATAGGCATGGGATCCTTTCCTGTTAGCGCACTGCTACCAGCAGTCTTTGGTTAGTTGCTTTAAAACATTTCCTTATTTGGATGAAGAATTGTGAAACTACCGTTTTTTGTTTTTTTGGTGTGGGGTTTTTCCGCATTTTTTTTTTGTGTTTTTTTTGTTTTAGTGGCTTTAAAAACCTCTTCGACACCCTTTTCTGATTTCCCCAGTCTGGTTTCTTTCTTTTCCCTCCAACATACCCTCCCCTGCTCTCCCAACCATCTATTCCTCTCCTCCCCTCCCTTTCACTCCCTGTCGAATTGTGTCCTTGACTGAACTCGCTCGCTCGCACACTCGCTCACAGTCCCAGACAGCCTGGGCAAAGCCCAATACTTTGGGAGGCTCTAAAACACAGCCACACACAAGCACGCTCACACCTCCCCCCTAATCCGGCAAAAGAAGCTGAACACTATAGACGAGATTACCAATGGCAAGAACAGAATGTGTATTTAAATATTTTGCACCTCAGATACATACATGATATGTAACAGACAGATATACAATTTTTTTTCATCACAAAAACCACCAAACAACACAAGACCACAGAAAAAGAAGGGAGAGAGTGAAAGAAAGAATTAGGCCCCGCCAAGACTTTGGTGTCTGGGAAGCTTCACTCCTTTAGACCCCACAGGCACGCACGCTCATACATACACATGTAGGCACATGTACACACAAATACATGCATGTCACACGGACGCACCCTCTGTCTCAAATTTGCACACAGAAAACAAGAGTCTCTTTGGGGCCATTGTGTAATTTCAATGTCTCTTTCCCTTGTAGTTAAAACAGCAAAACACAGGATGTTAAGTCTCCATGCTGCAGCCACCCCCCCCCCCCCCCCACAGAGCAGAGAAACCATGGCAGAACGCAGAGGAGGGTGAGTTGATGATGGGCCTTCACAGCGAACAGAGGCCCCCTGGCTTGGAGCTGGAGTCATATGTACAGATGCTGGTATTTCAAGAGCAGAAACTGATTTAGTCCACTTTTTCTCTTATGGGACACAACACAAGGAGTGCACAGAGAGGGACATTTGCTAGGCTTATGGTATTTCAGAAGTTGATTCGGGCTCAGATGCGGTTCAAGTTTGGGCACAAGACAGAAATGCAGAGCTGAGAGCAGAACACAGTTGCTGGTTTAGCAGAGGAGGGGAGAAAACAGAGAAAATAAACACACAGAAAGAGTAGTGTGATCCTAGTTTGCCCACATCGCAGATACAGAAAAAATAACGCAAAGATTTGGTGAGTTAGACTTGTGGGAAACAGAGTCCACTATGTATCACAGCAGGACTCAGAGGGATGAGAAAATAGGTTTGTCTTTGTCCGTGAGCGTCTGGTATTCATCTGTCAGCTCCTCCTGGCCGTTCCCTCATTCCAGCGCAGAGTGTGAGTGAGGGCGCACATGTATGACTTCATGTGGTCATGTTTAGGTAGTGAACTAATCCGCGCATGCGTGTCTTGTGTTTGCGCGCGTGTACATTTGTGTATGTGCATGCTCGAGTATGTGAGTTGATCTTGATTGTCAGTGCTGGAGAATTAAAGCTTTAACTGTCCAAAGCTGGCAGCTAAATTCTCACCCTTCATTTCACAGTCTCTCACAAAGAAGTCCCCTTAAAGAAAAAAAAAATGTTTGCAAATCTGTAAAAGCTCGAACTGAATGCACCTGAAAGGAAAACAGAGAGAGGTAGAGACAAAGAGATGAAAAGAGACAATAAGAATAATATGAGACAATAATGTTTTTCACATATATTTTACACATTAATTTTACACTTTTTTTTTTTTTACATTTTTTAGACTATTTTAACAGTTCCTTGTACACTGACTGTGCTGCCAGTGAGAGCATATTTTATCATTTTGGTGTCAGCTTTGCTGTGGCCATTTTTATCAAAAATGCATGTTTGTGTTTCAGCCTACAGCATTAATATACGGAGTTTGACAGCCTAGAGAGGTTTTAAAGCACAAAGTGCAGCAAAAACACATTCAAATTAACATGTAACCTCCAATGAATTGACAAAAAAAAAATCAGGGCTCAACAATAAGATGTAATTGTGGGGGGCATTTCTTTGGCATTGTTTACTGGGACAGAATAGTGAAACTTATGCTTGGTGGAAACATTGTCCGACAGATTCAGTGCTTTATTTATTTATTAATGAAACAATTTTATTATTGATGTCCTCCCCCTTTAGCTCACAAACATTTTAAAAGTAGCTTCGTTCACTGTGAAACTTATCAAACGCCTTGTGCACACAGATATGAGCTTCGCACGAGGCTTATATTGTTTCTGATGGGTTATTACTAAAAGGTGACCTGTTCCATTTATCACTGAAAAAAAATACTGATGTTAATGTTGCTCTGCAAAGAGATACATTTGATGTATCAGATGTTGTGAAGTGTTTTTTAATGGTCATGTTCATTGGAGTAAGACTAATAATTACAAAATAGTAACAAAAATAATACTTGTGCTTATTCACCCAGTTAAATATTATGTAATATTGATTACTTTAGAGTTGATGAATTGATTTATTTGTCATGTAATTTCTTTTCGCTGCACTCTTTTGCGTGTGTGTGTTGTCCTTGAGAATCAAACACTCACCTGCTGTTACAGGCTCGTGACGCTGAAGCTGTCATCACCGGCTGGGTCCAGGAGCTGGCACAGCACCCCACCACCCTGAGCCGCCTGGGAGGGGTAGCGGTGTCCCATGCCTTGGTAGGATTGTTGGGGCACAGAGTAGCCACTAGTGTCCTCCTGATGGGGCGAGGAGTCCAGGGGAGGTTTGGGGTATGGGGAATGAGGCAAGGGGCCCTGCCGATGGCCCGTGTTCATGGCGTGGGGGGTCATATCCCGCTTGTGTTGGGTAATGGCGGAGGGAGGGCTGCGCTCATCATAAAGAATAGGTGTTGCATGGGAATGGAGGCCAGGGCTGGGGTTAGAGTGTGTATGTGAGGGGAGGTGGGTGTTGAGGTTGGTGTGTGCATTGTGGTGGGGCTGATTGTTGGAGTGGGAGAGAGGGCTGCTCTGTAGGTGCGATGTTGGGTGTGTGTTGGTGTGTGAGCTCAGGTGGGGCTGTGAGTTAGAATGATGTGCGTCATGGGGAGTTGGAGTCAAATGTGTGTGTGTGGTTGCATTTGGGCTAGAGAGTGAATTACCGGCTGTACTTCCATGGGGACTTGTGTGCGGGTTGCTGTGTGCGTGCACGGCTGTATTTGAGTGTGCGTGTGGGCTGGGGCTGCCGCTGTGTGATGTCTGTCCGTACCAGTAGGGGGAGCTGCAGTAGCTCGGGGAGTCGTACTGTGAAAACTGTGGGTCTTTCGGAGGGGGGCGGTGTGAGGGACTGAGTGCAGTGCCACAGTGGGGTGTTAACCGCGGTGAGGGGGAGCAAGATGGGGAGAAGGTCCTGGAGGGGACAAGGTGGTAAGACTGGTGTGGAGGAGGAGTTGGCTTGGGTGGATAAGGGGGAGAGGAGACACTGGGTGAGAGGGAAGAGGATGACTCTCCAGGGTATAAGGCTGGATACCGCTCCTCAGAGGATGGTGTGGAGGGGTGGGCAGAATAAGGGGAGGGGTACTCACAGGGATCCTGGAGGTAGCTGGAAGGTGGTGCAGGATTAGGAGTGGCCAAGGGAGAGAGGCTGCTACTGTCTCCACTGTAATAATCCAGCCCTTCCTGAAACAGCCCAGTCCCTTCTGGACCTACAGCAGACACCACTGCTCCCACTCCTGATGTAGAGGCAGCCTTGCCCCTGCCTTTGGATCCTGCTGGCCTCTCCCTCTGGCAGGGAGACAGACCTCCTCTGCCTCCCCTCGACCCCCTGCCCCGTCCTCCAACCCCTCCCCGCTTAGGTCCAGGTGTAGGCGTTGGGGAGGGACTGGATGGCGAATCAGAGTGCAAAGCAGAAATTCCTTCTTTTTCTAAATGTGGTTCAGTTCGTTTCCTGCGACCACGACCAGGTTTGCTGGTCCCCCCTCCCTGGAAGAGGACGTTCTGGCTCCAGTTATAAGAAGGTCCTGAGGCACTCTCATGCCAGTCCATCATCAACTTCTCCAGGCTGGACAGACTTGATTGGCCCCCTTCTCCACTGACAGAAACTGTTTCATTCTGCTTGTATGTGCCACATGTGGAACTAGGGCCACTACCAGTGGCTGCAGAGCCAAGATGTGAAGAGTCAGAAGAGGATTCTGACAGACTTTCAGGGAAGGGTTGTCGTTTGGCCTTCTGGGGGGTGTAGTTTGAGATATCCAAGATGTCTTTGGACTCATTGGATCCATATTCATTATAGCCATGGTATTGAGACCCAAAGCTGTCTGTTGACCAACCACCAAAACCTTGTCTGAAAAAATATAAAAATACCCACATATGTTATACAACAAACAAAAACCACTTAAGCATTATTTGCACAAAAAAGTTTCCGCTGTTCTTTGTTGCACTTTAACAAATTAGTAATTGGAGACAATGACAATGCATTTGTAAGGTGGGGAAGCATGGCGCATAGTTGGCCAACTTGTAATTTTTACAAAGTGGATATGGTGATATTGAAAATTGTGTACTGGAGCTAAACATTTATACTGAAAAATGTAATCAGATATGATCAGGCCAATGTTCATTTATACTTGTTTTTTGTTTGTTTTGGTGAAAGAAAATATTTAGTTACATGCATTTACATTTAAATTTCCCTCAGACCAATACAAGTATTTGTGTGACAATTCAAGAATGACTTCTATTAGTTAGTGTAGTATTTCTTTAAATGGCACCAGACTTGTACAATGATTTACCTGAAGTTCCACTGATTGGCGTTGTATTGTTTGTACCCCTCTAGTGAAGAGGAGCTGAAGGGGCTACTTTTGGCCACAGACATGTATCCTCCTCCAGGGGAGGTCGGCCCTGTTGTGTCCCCCCTCATCACAGATGAATGACTTGCTGTTGGATATCCACTGTAGCCCCGCTTGGCTGTAGCTTGATAGCTTGAATAACCCATTTGACTGACCGGGTTGGTCTTACCACTGTTGTTACCAGTCCAGCTGCAGTCTGAGGACCTCTGTGGCACCACAGGAGAGGAGCAAGAGTAACCAGAGGAGTAGTGGCCATAAGAGGTGGGATGGAGGGAGCTAGGAGAGTGTGAGAGAGATGGAGGAGTGGATTTAGGATAGGTAGAAGTGGTGGGGGATGTTTGGGCCAGGTTCCCATAGTTATAAGGAGGCCTGGTTGAGGAGCCATGTGCCTGGGCTGAACCCTCCGCCCCAGAACTTGCACCCTTAATGCTCCACTTGGAGAATGCAGTAGACCAGCTGTGACTGGTAGCTGCGCTAGATGGCTCAAATCCAGGGGTGGATGAAGCTTTGCGGGGGTCTGACTGTGTGGAGATGTCCAGCAGGTCAGAGGAATCATCGGAGTCGAGCAATGATCGGAAATAACCAGCAAAGAGGCCTTGTGAGTCCTCCCCAGTTGCCCCAACTCCTCTGCTCCCTCCTGGGCTGCTGTAGGCACCTCCCCGGCCAACTTCACAGGAGGAGAAGCCCCCCCTTGAAGAGCCACAGAGCTGATACCCACCTAAGCCTTTCTCTTTATCCATAGGTCCCTCTTCACCCCAGCCACCTGCCCCGTTGGGCCACTCCTGCCCCATGGACATCCCACCACCTTTAAATGCACCATTTTTTCTCATACGTCTCCTCCTGACTATTTTCTCGCCCCCAGGCACTGTTCCTACTACACCCCCTCCTCTTCCCACCCCACCTCCACCCACACCCTTCCCTCTTTTCCTAGGTAATCCATGCTCAGACAGGGGGCTCAATTTCCGCTTTTTTCCGATAGATTCAAAGAAGTCACTGAAAGTGCTCTTATTGCATTCTCTGCCCCCGATCCCCCCTGCTGCTCCTCCTCCTCGCCCAACACCTCCTCCCCTGCCACCCCGTGGGCGTCTAAATCCAGTGAGCCGGTGCAGCAGGGTGGATATTCCAGGGTTTTCCGAGGGTGTATGAAAGCTTTCTGGCTCACTAGGTGTCCAGCAGCGAGGTGGGGAGCAGCGGCCAGTGGCAGGAGGCTGGCGGTTTAAAAAGGCCAGTTTGGAGAGAACATCCCCATATTCAGTTTTCACATCATTTGTATCATTAACATAAGATGGATATGGAAAAGGGAGTTTAGTCCGTCGCCGCCTGCGGGGCTTCTTGGGCGGGTCTCCATTACCACCAGGGTTCCCAGCATTTGGAGGCTCCCCCTGTATTCCTGGCAGTGGTTGTTTAGGCGGCCGTCCCCGCCTGCGCTTGAGGATAACAGGGAGTTCTCCAGGAGGGAACATCACCATCACACTCTTTCCGTTGTTCTTCATTCGGAGGAGTGCAGTTGGCTCTCGGACTGCCTCCGTGCCCTCCACATTGCCATCATTACTTTTCTCTGTCCCTGTGACTGTTTCCAAATTAGAAATTTTGTAGCTCTTCTGTCGGCGGCTTAGGCTGACTGGAATGCGTGCCACCTTGACGACAATCTTCCTCACCTGTAAAACAGAGACAAGCATAAAACAGCAGCAACAGAAAGTGGACTAAACATTCATTAGCAAGCAGTATGATGTTACATTTGACGAAGAAATTAACTTACACCAACAAAACGCCCACGTCTGCCATTACTGGGAGGACATACCCTCATATCTGAAACAGGTTCCTCCTTCATTGTTAGCAGAGGTGCAGGGATTGTGGGTGTGTTCCCAAATGGGAGATGAGGGTTAGCCTGATTGTGGATAGCCTGGGCTGCCTGACGCTGTTTCATTACGCTTTTAGGAGCTGCTTTATGCACTGGTTTTGTTGAGGGCCTAGACCTGGATTTAGGTCCAGGTCTATACCCAAGTCTCGGCCCAGGTTTAGGTATAGCTTTAGGAACAGGCTTAGGTACAGTTAGAGCAAGAGCAAAGTCTGTATGACTGGTAACTGTAGGGAGAGCAGCCTCCACAGACGAATGCTCTTCTTTATCACCAACTGCGACCTCCTCCTCTTTTACCCTCCAGATCTTTTCCTCTAATACTTCCTCATCCTCCTCTCCTCCCTTCTCCCTCCCTGCTCTTTTTTCTCCATCCTCTATGCTTCTGCGGAGGCGGGAGGATTTGCGCAGGTGACAGGGAAAGCGGGGACGTCCAGAGCTACGGAGTGCATACTTCTTTTCTGTCTCTATGGGAAGTGGGGAGGAGTCTGTGTTTGAGTTTGGACCAGTAGGAACTGGACAAAACGTTGGGGGCACATCTGTATCTGCAGTTCGGACCGGGGCTGCCAGCTGATTGGTGGAGGCAGGATGATTGCCTAGCGCCAAAGACAAGGGCTGGGGTGAGTGTATAGCCTCTGGCGTGAGAGTTTTGGAGTGTTCTGGCCCTATAGAGCCTGTATGTGAGTTCACATCCGTGAGTCCACAGTTCTCCATATTTGCATGAGAAAAAGCCTGCGCATGCACATCTGGATCTATGTGTGTTTGCATGTTTCTGAACGTCTCTGCAAATGTATGTGTCTCTGCAGTTGTGTGAGTCTCTGTCTGCCTCCGCCGGCAACTGCCGTGCCCCAGCCTCCTCTGAAGATGGAGGCCGTTGGCCAGGGCAGAAGGAGAGGAGGAGGGAATGTGGTCGGAGGTCACCAGCGCCAGTCCATCATGAGAAGGATCCTGGAACCCCCCCTGGAGCGCTAGCTCCCTGGTCCAGAACTCAGCCTCCTCGATTCCCTCAAGCCCCGGCACACACCCCTTTTCCTCGGCCCGAGCCTCACCACAGCCCACTGGAGACCCAGTTTGGCCTGAATGCAGGTGATCTGATAAGCTACTCATTCAGTAGACAGTTTTGCTGGTACTAAGGCAGGAAAAAGACAGATGTTTTCAGATGTATGTAAATGAGTATTTCTTCTTTGTAGCTGTCGTCCTCTAACGGCTGGCAAGAAGATTCAAAAACCTAAAGACAGATACGAAAACAGTATTAGCAACTGAAAAGTAAGCTCATAAATATGTTAAAATCTCCTTTTAGAATTTAAAACATATAATCCAAACCCCAGCAGCCAAAAAAATGTTTTTTGTTAAGCACAAAATATAGAACACATATAAAAATTTGCAGAGATGTAATTGCGATTGTGAAATAGAATCGTCAACATTTTTGGCAACGGGCCATAAACCTAATCCGTGATGCACTCTCCTCTATTAACTGTGCCACCCACACAGCAGCATTACAACATTAGATTACATTTACCATTCATATCCTGTTCAATTTGCTGCTTTTACCGAACGATCGTGGCGCTGATTCTGATTTTGATTCTGAGTTGAGCCTCACTCTGTCTGCCTGACTGGCTTTGTTCTGCAGGGGATCATTGGGTCATCAATACTGCAGTGGAGAGCTCACATACTTCTCCCTCTCCCCTCTGCTCCTGTCTTTTGCCCATGGTTGCTGGAGTGAGAGAAAGAAAGATAGAGATACAGACAAGGGGAAGGGACAACGAGTTGAAGAAGGTAGAGGAAAATGCGGAGTGGGAAAAGGGAAAAAGGAAAGAGGAGGGTGGAGCAGAAAGAACAAGAGAAAAAGAGATTAGTACATGATGTCACAACATGAATCAGGCCAGACTAGAATCAGTATTTTGGTGAGGGCTGCACTATCTCATGCAATTATTTTGGAGGATGACTTGCAGTATAAATTTTTAAAGTCTAATTGTAGTTAGTGTTTCATTTTGATGTGGCTCAGAAGAGTGTGCGTACACATGTAAGCCAGTATAAATACTTCATACGGATTTCTACATGTACAGTTGATCATCAATACATGACAATGACCAGACTCGCGTGATGTTTTTGCCACATATGCAGTAGTTGAGGGAAAGGATGTGTATGTTATTAAAAAATATGTAAATTCTACAGTTGAATCATGTCGCAAAGCACACGCGCACACATTGTCACCGTTCATGCCACGTTTCACCAAAACTATTCCAAATGCATTACAAAGCTCTAGACTCTGAGGGTGCAACAAGAATGTGAATGTGTGAATAATCACAGCCACCAGGGGGAAGCAGAGAGGTGGTGAATGGAGAGGTGTTAAGAGGATGGAGAGATGAAGGTGACAGAAAGACAGGAGCGATGGAGGGATTATCGAAACCCAAAGCATGGGAGAAGTGCAGACAGAAGTACTGTGAAATCTCAACCACATGTGGTGTGAGACTCACACGTGACTGCATTCAAACTCAAGTAAATGCAACATTTGCAAACTTAATTTATACATACGCACACAGCTGAGTCCAACACTGTACCACACAGTCTACGTTCAACACAATTATGTCCATCGTCAGATCTCCCTGCCTCCCTCTCCAACATATGGCTGTGATTAGGAGGGAGGGTGAAGGACAGAGAGCCAGGGAGAGGGAGAGAGAGAGAAAGAGAAAGGCGGGGATAGGGAGGGGGTATGAGACACTAGAACGAGAGTGAATGGGTGAGAATATATGAAAAGGGCGAGAAAGAAGAACAGGAAGGTGAAAGATATGATTGAGTCAGTGGCAGGGGAGAGACAGGCAGACAGATTTTTTTTTGGCAAAATGAGAGCGAAAAAGTTGGTGAGGAGGAGGCGAGACAAAAGAGTAGAGGAAGAAGAGGAAAAGAAGTGGGAGAGTTTTGCTGTAGCGGAGTTTGCGGCTGCACACATGGAGCAGAGCAACCTCAGTGTTCTGCTGCTCTCAGGAATGACACAACTGGGACAGACGAACATGGAGATGAACACAAACATGTTAAACATACTTTCTTTAACCCGCTAAACCACACCCTCTCATTCCCAGCGCTACACTCCCACCCCCCAATTTCATTCTCACTTTCTCTTTAGTCTAATTAACAGCACTCATTAATTAAGGCTTCATCTGACCAGTTTGTGAGAGAACGAGAAGAGCACATGCTTTAATTAAGCATTGCGTCACATGTGCTTGTTACACACACATGCACGCACTGTCACTCAGAGGCGCACACGCACAGCGACACATGCCAGCACGCAAACGCGCATGCAAAACATGCCCCCACAGCTTCATCCTCCCACACACTCGCACATCGATTTACACTTAAAGACAGACATATCACGCACACATGTGAACTCATGCACGATTGCACACTAAACAAAGACAAACATGCAAATATCCCTCTACTGTGCTCTGCGGGGGGGTTTCTGACAGGGTTTAGATGCCAGCCAATCAAATGCTCCCACTGTGATTCATTGTTTTAAGCAAACACTCCTGGCATCCATCAGCCGCCATTCCAATGTAATCACCGTCATACGTAGCGAATGCGTTTTGGTGCATTTTGCTGTGAATGGCTCTGGGGCTTTGGAACACACAGTGGCGTAGTATTGTCTCTGTGAAAACAGCCAAGGATGCGCGCTGCTCCCACATGATGATCTGTTGAATCTGTTTCACAAAGAGCAGCTCTCATATGAATGATATTGTTTGAACAGTTTTCATCTTGTACATCCCCCCCCCTCCCCCAATCAGGAAACTTTTAGGTCTAATTGTGCGTTCACAGGAAAGGAAATGACAACACGACATGCCACAGAGAGAGACTTGAACCTCTCAATTTCCAGTTTGGGCCACTGGCCTGTGGAGCGTAGTGTAAGAGGCGCAATGACTCTGTACATGGTAGCTGTAAAGCATATCTATTCTGTTCCCATCTATCTCACTGCCACAAAGGCTTGCAGACTCACAGGCCTGCCAGCAGAAACCCTCATTGAGGAACTAGACCCAGTGTGTATGGTTGTGTGTGTGCGTGCACGCACGAATGTGCTCGTGTATAAGTGTGTCTTCCTGGGTGTGTTTGTAAAAGCACTCACTGAGCTCTAACGGGTGTGCAGTTGTTGCTAAGAGACAGGCAGCAGCACCGAAACAGCATGGGGGGGTGTAAGGGCGGGTGGGGGGGAAGGATGGGAGGGGGGGGGGGGGGGGCAGAGGGGGG
>VOQJ01017412.1:41717-60736 GCA_015052665.1 Apistogramma diplotaenia | reverse complement strand
CGGTTCAGTCACATACATTGGCTCCAGCTTCCTCCCATTTATGCTTCAAGTTTCACAATCCTCTCTTTTGTTTCAAGGGACATTTCTCTTGTTGGAGCCATGGTTCCTGCAGTGTTCATTTCGTTGACGAAATATTTTCATCATAGTCTTCGTCAACAAACCTTTTTTCCTTGACGAAAACGAGGCAATAACAATCCACAAACTACAGGAAATGATGAGAACGAGACGAAAATTATTGACATCTTTCGTTGACGAACAAAAAAGACACGTAAATGCTCGGCGAGGACTACATCCAACCAGAACGAATATAATTTTGTGAAAGTGCGGGACAAGTTGGGAAAACATCTAATCAACGCACACTTGCAGAAGTTTAATCCAAACGCAGAAGACAGGGCGGATCCACTCTCACTCAGATCCAATCGGAGGAGCCGTTTGGGACGCAGTTACATACTGTACGGAGACGCCGCGTTAAGCGGGTCGGCCCACTGCTGCGACAAGTAACGTAACTTTTTCTGCTAATTATAAATGCTAAATAGTCCACGTATGTCAGGGAGCAGCTATTTCTAATGTTTGTATGTTTACAGCTGCTGATGTTTGTAACGCTGTTACTGTGACGATAAATGTCCACAATTACCAAATCCTGACATGTTGATGTTGTTCAAAAATATATATATATATTTTTTTTTTGATCAGTATTGAAATGATAGCATCATACAGTTGCACATCCAATGCAAATCGAGTCCACCACATGGCAAAAGTGCTCTATTCAATTCAATTAAAAGCTGCCTAACAGAGTTCAGGCTGTGCAGGAGATTAAAGGTGGCCAAACATTGACTTTCAAGCTTAATTGTACAAAATTGCTCTTTTGCTTTATATACTGTATTATTGCGCATGCTCAAATGTTTCAATAAATTGCTTCACCCATTTTCCTAATAGCCAAACAAATGAGTGCTGGCTCAAGACTTTTGCACAGTGCCAGATATTGCATTATAAAGTTCACTTGTGGTGGTGCCTGTGGCTCAAAAGGTAGACCGTGTCAGTACTTTGATCCCTGGCTCAATCATATCAATACCAATTAAATTACCAAAAACTTATGACTCAAGTTTATAAAACCCAACAAGATGATGAGCAGCAAACGGAGGCTGCAGGGTCAGAGATGAGGATTTTTTTCCAAAATAATTACAACTCCTTTAACAAAAGCTGTTTTATTCTCATGTTCTTCTGTAAATAAATTACAATATCGTGTTTTGTTACAAAAATAAAATGAAACCCAACCAACAACACATGTTGGACTTTATCCATTACAGACTTAAGAATATGAGAATCTTTTTCTCTGGATATCCTAACTGGTGGTCTTGCAAACGCTTTAACAGAAGTGTTAATTTATAAAGGACTGAATTATCGTCTCCCAGTTATCTGTCTGCTGTTTACCTGCTGTGGTTGGACCTTAGAGCACAGCAAACAGACAAAAAAAAAAAAGGTTTTAAACCACAAAACTTCACAAACGCAGAAGAAAAACATTCATGCAACAGAAGATGGGGCCATTACACCACGAGAAACCACACCTGAGGAGACAACTGCCAAATAACTAAAACTAAAAACATTGCTCCAGTGTACCAAAGTGGAATTTAGATAATGTGGTTTATGATACTGATATACAATCTGATGCTAAAGGAGGAGTCTGACAGCTCTGGCTGATACACTGGCATATTGTCTTAATAAAAAATGTTAATATCAACTTCCAGATGCTAAAAAACAAAATTCAGTGCAAAAGCACGGCTTCTCTTAATGTCTCTGAGTGCGATTTCTGCAACGATCAGTCCTAACAAAGATCACAGCAGAAAAATGCACCAGAGGTATTTTTTTTCTTCATGTGCTGAAGGAAGAATCACTGATTAACAGGGTGTGTTGCCAGAGGTGCAGTGTTGTCCGTCAGTGCTGGTTCTTCATTCCCTGTGGTTTTCCTGGTTTCTTATCTGACTGCTGCTGCTGCTGTTGTTGTTGCTGCTGTTGCCCTCGACCAGGGCCGGCTATCCCTCGGCCACGGCTGCCAAACAAACCTACAGAGAGGACAAAAGAGAAGCAGATCAAGAAAATCAATGTTAGATCTGTTAACAGAAAGTGCCACCAATTGCCAGTAAACAGTGATTCTTTATGATCATAAATCCAACTGCAATTATCCAACAAAGACACTAAATTTACAGAGAGTGGGATCCTATCACTGAAAACAGGCCACCAACAAGCAAACAACAATAAGTCACATTTAATAGCTGGATCAATCCAAAATCCAAAAAAAGTCTTGAGGGAAGGAAGGGCTCTTTTTAGATTTTCCTAGCATTTTTTTTTTTTGGGGGGGTTAAAAATCCCATTATCTAGAACAGTGTTTCCCAACCACTGTGCCACAGCACATAAGTGTGGCATGAGCAATCATCAGGTGTGCCGTGGAAGATTATCCAATTTCACCTCACTGGTACTCCCAAGTGAGAGGCAGAACGATTAGGTTTTCTTCCACTCAACTCTGGCTGTACTGCCCACTAGTGGCTAGAGGGCAGTACAACCTCTTGTTACAATTAAGTGGGCTGCCAACCACCACTAAAACAGAAGACGGTGGAGAAAAAAATCAGAATGTACATAGTCATGGGGCGAGTGATTAGCCTTGTGTTCAAATGAATAGGCCCATATTTCACAATGACTAAGTAAATCAGGAGACTAGATTTTCATTATATTTCAGTAAATATACTCTGACATTTTTGTTCGGTGGTGTGCCTTGTAATTGCTCTAGTGTAAAATATGTGCAGTGGCTTTGAAAGGTTGGGAAACACTGACATTGGTCCTTCCATTTTTAAGGAAAACATCTAGTACTACGGTTATGTTTATATAAACTCTCAGGAGTGTCGCTCAAGTTAACATAGAATCATCAATGCTTCAAATCCTTAAAATATTTGCAAAGTCAAATATCTGTAAGCAGATTCAAAGGACTGAAAAACCCACAGTGGATTCAAACTTCATTCTGTGAGGCGAGATTGCCAACTACCACATCACTGTGCTGCCCAAATGGGAACAGCTGTTATACTTGTTTATTTAATATCTGTTAAAAATCATATTAGGTTTTATTGTGAAGGACACATTTCTTCCAAGTGCATCAAAAAAGGAGGTATTAAATAAAACAAAGCTTTGAGTCATGGCCTCTTTGACTTAGTAGATAATTAAAAATAAATATTTATCAGGATCCTGTTGGTCAAATTATGCATAAATGTATCTGATAGAAGCCATCAGAAATTTCAGCTATGATTAAGGTGATAATTTCAGATTTTTCTTTTAGCTCAATTAGAGATTTGATAATTGGCCTTGTTTAGATTTATGTTGGACTTGTATAATTGACACCTGATAACTATAAAAATTAAATTTATTTACAGACACTCAGGAATTGAATTTGACAGCAATTTGGAAACAGTACTCTCAATACAGTCATCCCGCACTGTTGTGTTTGTTAAGACACAAACGAGAAAAGCTGCTTCAACTCACCTCGGCCACCTCCTCCTCTTCCTTTGCCCTGCTGCTTGTTTTGCTGGGCGCCTCCACGTCCACGCCCCTTTGACACCACCTCCTCCTTTACCATGTCGATGATCTCATCGGGGATTCGCAGATATTTGATGGTGCTTCCTCGGATGTAGCACTCAGGCATTCTCCAGAACTTATCTCCATCCTGTTAGAGGAGAGTGGAATTGTCATCCATTGACTCGGCTTAACTTCTTAGTCATCTCAAAAACATCCTTTAACATACAAGATCTCAAAAGATGAAATCAAATGTAGATTCTGAAAGCCCACTCTAATATGACCAAACATAAGAGCATCTATGCTGAAACAATACTTATAGCATTTATATAGAGCGAGGGAAAAGTTCCCCTGTCCTATTCAAAGTTCCTTGTAGTTGTTTAGCCGGAATACTTTATGTCTCAGTCCAAGTCAGTTTTTTTTGGCTGAGGCACAGAAAAGCAGGTCTGTGTACAAACACTGTGAAGCGCTCTATTGAGGACTTTAATGTTCTCAGTTTTACCCTGGATGTGCAGATGACTTCTCTCAGGTTAATGTTCATCCAGTTATCACAGCTGACCAGGTGACCGTTGTATGTCTCTCCATTCTTCAGCTCCACCAGCTGCAGAGAGGATAGAGTGGGTTCTTTAAAAACATTTTCCATCTTTTTTTCTTGAAGTTTACACAGAATACAATATTTGCACCATAAAACAAAGAAATTGAACTCATGTCAATTAAGTTTTAAAGTTCCAAAAGTACTCAAGACTGGAGATAGTGAAGCATAATACTGGGAAACAGACAGAGATGAAGCAACAACTACATATAATTTTTTAAAAAAGACTTGAATATTTATAATAATTTATAATTACAAACGGATGCTGGTGTAATATAAATTAAGATGCCATGCGTTACATTCACTGCCTACAGCTTAGAAAATGTTTTAATAGATACCATTTTACAGCATGTTATATCATAAAACACACGATCAGTGTCTCACCATGGGGTGGTTCTGGGCGGTCTTCAACAGGGACAGGGGGAGCTGAAAAATGACAGATGGAGATCAAGCATGGGGAAACTTTCCCAATAAATAGCATTTAGTTACCAGGTTTTCATAAAAGCTACACAGCTACCGCAAGTAGTTTGTTACGAGGATGGCAAAATACCCACCAGTGTTTTATTGCAGAAAACGCTTCTTCGTGCTTGGGGTAAAGAGACGGACGTGCTGTTCAGCTTTTTAAAGTGTTCTCACGTCTACGCAGTTAATCCAGCGACTCAGATATGCTGCCTGTAGCTTTACAGCTTCCAGCGTGGAGCTAATTCGGCTTAGAAATTATCACTTCAGCATTGCGAAAAAGTTTACTTTAGTTAAATGGTAAGTCTGCACTCATTTGAAAACGTTTGTTGCAGCTACTAAAGCTAATCTCACAGAGCTAACCTATCGACTATGACGCGACTCTGTCGCTACTAGTGTTAGTTGAAAAACAGATGTACCACTTATAAGAAGAAAGCTATTAACTAACAAGAGTAAATACTTACCATTTTCAGCTTTTAGCTTTTCCTTTTTTATGTCTCAATTGCTGTCTCGGACTTTCGCTAACACAATTTTCCCACCTTCTGTTACTCTTCGTCTTCCGGCGCTGAGAGGAGAATTCATGGCTGTATTATATGATGCTGCCCTCTACTGTCGGAAACACGCATTTCCAGTAATATATGAGCACAAATGCTAAATGACACGTGTTAAAAATAATAAAATGTGCACACTTTAACTGTTTGCATATTTGGCTCTCAACAAAGGATATTAACGAGAACAAGTAATATAAAAATATCTAAATAATTGAATATAAACGAAAAATTATACCAAATTCTGAAGTAGTGATTGCACCTCTCTTAAAGCTCTAAAGATAGGTTACCAGTGGGTGTGGAATGTAGCCATGAATAATTTTCATCCGAGCCATGTCTTTCCGAAGGTTTTAGAATTAATAACCAGAGATTGTGTGGAAAATAAGTGGTGAGTAAACAGTTTATTTAGTTAATATATAGATTATTTCTTTTAAGTAAGCAAATAAATAAATACGCTTTCTTTAAAAAAAAATTACACCTTGGAGCTAAACGTAATCAAAGTTGGTCCGTTGCTAACGTCGTGACGTCACGACTGGTGCGGCCTGCAGACGGAGGGAGGACCGCCGATTCGGTTCGTGTGTGGTAGAAGGAGCCGTCTGCTGCTGAGAACAGTGTCTTTCCCACCCTGGTTCAAAGTAAAGCCCGAGAAAAAGAAAGCAGCGGTTCCTTCTGAACGGCACGGGAGATGGATAACAGTAAACGGACTGTGGTCGTAACAGGTTTGCACTCTTTTGTCTGCGGTCGTTGTCTGCGTTTGTCGGTGGGCTGAAGAGCAGTTCAAGTGGAGGAAAAGTTAAGGAGACGAATGCGGCTCTGTTAATGGCGTCCGGTCGTTATTGCTCTAGTTTGCTGCAGCTGTGCTGAAAGAAACGTCTAGTTTTACGGGAGTTTTGATAATAACGCTTCGACGTTTTATTTTTGTCCTATTTTATGGGGGGAGAGGGGGTTTTATATCAAATTGACAAGTTGCAGACCGCTTACCTTTGTTGTAAATGAGTTGAGCTTAAAGGCCCAGATAGCATACTTAACAGAGGTAAACAAGTTATCACAAAAACATGTGGTTTTGTTGCTTAGTGGAAACGTTCATTTCAAATATTAGTTGATTATGGTGAGCAGAATACCATATGACACTAAAGGTAGGAACTTTAATATTTGCATAAATATTAAGTGATTTAAACCCTGATATTCTGTTTAAAAAATATCACTACAGACACTACAAACAGTTTTAGTAATGAAAATTTTATTCCAGGCTATTGGTTTTTATTCTTTATGGCTTTGAATTATGAGCTTCCTCCTCTGTTTAACTGCATGATATGTCATTATAAGTCTATGTCTAAAAATACATTTCCCATTCCCAAACAGTGAGTTATGTTCCAGTATTGATGAGTTAGTGAATGAGTTTCTTTATGCAAGCTCAGCCTGTTTAATCTCATTATTTTGCATGATAACGTGCGAGTGTGGGCAGAAGGCTGCTAATTTCAGCAGCTTCTCACCAGGCAGTCTCTTTGTTTTATTTTACAAAACTTATTTTGCAATACTTTTCATTAAATTTGGCATTCCTATGTAATAATTACACCAATTTGAATAAATGTAAATATAATAAGTATTGTGTATCCACATATTGGATTCCCAAAACTACACTGAACACAACTCCCAAACCAGCCACATCAAATGATATTTTCTAAGTCCAAAAGCAACAGTATTAAATGGTACAATTTTGCAGAAGTAAAGAGAGAGACATTAATTTTGTGTTTTCAGACACAAAGGGGTGCAGAAACTCACAGACCCAGCTGATAGGAGATGTGGGAACAGCACCTTCACAATAGCAGGCTGGCTGGCAGCTGCCGGCTCCTCACTCTGCTTCTTTTCAGCAGCCTGTCAGACAGACTGATCCCCTCTCCACCCAACCCCCAAGGACCCAGTGACCCTAGGATGGGCGGTGGTGGTGGGGGGGATCAGTGATAGAGCTTTGTATAAACAGTCTTGAGTGAATTTCCATGGGCTGCTGAGATTTTTCTGCTGGTAATATCATATGTAGTGCTGCACAAGGGGGGTCTTTATTTTATTAATAATGAGGTGCATTCTTCAGAACGGTAGTTTATCATTTCAAACAACAGGCAATGACATCTCAGTAATTTTAATGAAAAGCATATTTTTACATATGCCAGATGTAAAAAAATAAAATAACTATATACCTTTTTATATTGTGAATCAGCAGTGTGCTCACAGCAAATTCACATTCAAACAGAGTCTTTAACAGAGCCCCTTCTCAGTCAAAAACTACCTTTGAAGTCACATCAATAGATTTGTATTAAAGAAAGCAAATGCTTGCAAATGTAGCTCGGGAGGTAGAGCAGATCACCCACCAATCGGAAGGTTGGCGGTTCGATTCCTGGTTGCTCTGGGCTGCATGCTCCTTGGGCAAGCTACTGAACCCCAAGTTGCTCTCCGACGCAAGCGTTGAAGTGTGAATGCGTGTGAATGTTAGATAATAAGCACTTAGCTTAGTTACACATGGAAGTGCTTGAATGAAATGTGGTGTGAATATAAACTTGTTGTATAAGTGCTTTAAGTGCTATATAAGAACTAGTCCATTTACCCTTTAAACATGGCTGTTTTTAAAGACTCCATTACCAGAAACATGGAATAACAGCAGCTGATGTCTTTTTCCAGGTTTTGGGCCATTTGGAGAGCACACCGTCAACGCCAGCTGGGTAGCAGTACAGGTAAAAAATTTTTTAAATATCCATCTTATATGGTTGTAATTACATTTCAATGCTATTTCTTTATCTGTATTTGGTAAAAGTAAATGTGACATGGAAATTTGCGTAAAGTTTTTTTCTTTTTGAGATATATATATCCAAATATCCAAAATGTTTTTAAAAATTCTTAAAGGTCATGGGCTTCATGTTATTGGCAGCACTTGAAGTTGTTTGTAGGGCAGTTCTGTGATGCTGATGAATGCCGGCCAGCTGCACACTAATCAGGAGTGTTTCTCAGAGGTTTCATGTGGGGTGAAATGATGGTGGTTGTCAGGGTGTCTAGACAGACTTGATAAGGATATTAAAGGCAAACAAAAGGGCACATTGTAGCAAGGTCACAGACGTGGTCAAATAAAAGCCTCCTTTCAATACATCTGGGAGGTCAGTGTCCAAGGCAATTTGTCTTCAGGGTGACTGGGTGAGGTGTTGGTTTACTGGCTTTCAATTTGATACAGATTTGTTTTCCATATCTGTGAAATCAGTTTTTATTTTATTTCTTGATTATTTTTTTCCCCACTGTTTTTGTTTAAGAAGAAGCCTGGGTTTTGGATTCAAGTATCTGCTTATTCCATTTGCCCATTTGAGTGTAAAATTATATTATTTGGGAATGGAAAGTCAATTGATACTTCCTTGCTCAAAGATAAAGCACACAGGAAGTGAATGTATTTGCCAACTGACCAAAAATTCCAGATATGTGGGGACATTTTTGCAGCAAAATTTACTGTCAGTGAGCATGAAGCCTAAGGACACGGCCAAAAAGAGATGCCCAGCTCCAAAGTGGCCAATGGTATGCCAATCCTGGAGTTGTGCAGATGCTGCAAGCCAGTCCATAAGCCAGTCTGCTGCAGTTTTACGCTGGTTACCAAAGAGCGATCTCCCTAAGACTGTGCATTTTTGGTGGTCAGCCTCAGTAGATGCAAGCGCTCTGTTAACACTTGGTTTGTACATGTGATACAAGGCCCAAGTTTCTAGGCTAATCATATTAGCAAAGGCTAACCCAGCTATAAGTTATATAAATGTAGGCCTGAAGCTTCATAATTAGACATTTCAAAAGCATGTCATCAAGCAGACAGGAGGACCTCACTGGGTTCATGCTTTGTATACTGTAAAGTTAGAAAAGATACAGATTTTTAATGACACATTTATGGCATGATTCCTGCATGAAAATCAGGTCACTACTGTCAAATAATTACATTTATTTAGGCTTTATAGAGTCATTAGGGTCACCACAGCAGGTAACGCTGCATGAATATACTTCACAGCTTGATTATCCACTAATGTTGTAAGTTATCTAAATTTGACGTTCATTCTTGGCTTCATTGGCTCTGACAGGAACTGAAGAAGCTTGGACTGAACAGTGAGGTGGATCTGCACGTATATGAGGTTCCTGTAGAGTACCAAAAAGTCCAGAGCTTGGTTCCTTCATTATGGAAGCAGTATCATCCACTGGTAAGAGGAAAACCTAATTTAACATAACAGCACTATTTCACGTTCAAAGGTAGAAAACTGCACTCATGTCTGCTTGTGTCTCAGGGTAATTGTGATGTTTTTCACACAGATTTCATGTCTGTGTAAATGCAAATTTAAGTTGTATAACTGAGGTGAACAGCCCCAGTGAACAATCTGAAAAATTACATGCAAAACATTGTGCATCAAATAAAATTACTTGCAGTTATCGAATTATGTACTTGAGTGTTCCTTTGATAAAAGCTCTTCATGATGGATCTACATACTTGATTTTGCTTGTTTTGTATCAACTGAACCAAGACATTTCTGTTTCAGTTCGAATTAAAGTAAGCACTGTTTTGAACTCTTACATCCCCACACCTCAGGCATAAGGGGATGTAAGAGGGAAATCAAAAGGCGTTCTAGTTATTCTGACTTTGTTTTTATCGTTTTCTTTGACAGTTGGTAGTTCATGTTGGAGTTTCAGGTATGGCGACCACTGTCACGCTGGAGAAGTGTGGAAGAAATCATGGCTACACGGGCCTGGACAACAGCAGCTTCTGTCCTGATTCACAGTGTTGTGTTGTGGGAGGCCCGGACTGCATCAACTCGGTTATTGACGTGAAATCAGTCTGTAAAAGAGTGAACGCATCAGGGCTGGGAGTCGCTGTGTCTGTCTCCAAAGATGCCGGGAGGTAATTATTTCATGTACCTTTTCTCTTATATTGTGGACCACATGCTTTTACTCTTGAGAGGGTAAAAATAAAACTAAACAGGGATCAGCTTTGAAAAATGTATATTTTTGTATAGTGAAACACTGTTTGATCTTTTTTTTTTTCCCAGTGAAACAGAAGCAAAAGTGCAAATTTAATGTAGGTAATAGTGTTGCTTAGTTTGCATTCAAAATCATAAACAAAAAGCTGCAAGAAACAGTAATCATGAATAGAAGTGTATTTGTCCAGCTGCCACACGTACTACTCTACTGATATGGAGATATTTTAGAGGTTGTTATCTTAGAGAACAACATAGACGCGTTGCTATGATTGTAAATATTGAGGCCTCATCTGCATTTTCTACTGATGGAACATTTTTGGAGTTTAATACTAGATCTTTGAGGCAAAGCAGCCGTACTCACTATTTTTCATACAGTGATGCAGGAAACAACAATGCAAAACACTGTAACAGTTCACAGTGGTGATCTAACAGAGAACTATGGCCTGAATATGAGCTTTCAGCAGTTTCATGTGTTATTTAACTCAGAACCTTACTGTGCGCTTTACAAAAACCAAACAACAACGTGAGGGAGGAGCCACTGAACACAGAGGATTTAGCAGATAGAAGCTGGTGGACACAAGTCTGCAAATGAAGAATAATATTACTGGATTTTTGTTCTTTTTTTACTGTATGGACAAGCTGTTTTTGACCTTAAAACATTGTGTAAATGGATAAAAATAATCAAAGCATGAAATAAAATCTGTGGTATTGTTCACTATGAAAGAAATGATCCCTCCCATGTTTGTGAAACTTACCCATTGAAGTACTGTGCACTAGCCTGGCACATTTAGTCTTTACTGTTCAGATCAACTCTGCACTGATGGAGAGCAAAAGAGTGAGACGGGTGGAGTGCTATATAACATTGCATAAGTGGGTGTCTTGTTTCTCTTACAGACCAGTGAACAGAATACACAGCATTTCGATTGCCTATACATGTACATGGACACTTACACATATCTATGCACTGCAGTTAACTTAATCACCCCTGTTGGCTGCAGGTCACAGGGGCTGCAGCTGCTTCTCCCACACTTGCATGTCAGGACAAGGAAGCTATCATGCACAGGTTAAAGAGAGAAGCTTTTCCTGGAAAGCTTCAGCCATTAACAGGAGTATCACTTCACCTCATATTTCAGCTTCTCATAAGTTAACAAGCACTGTTTGTATGATGCGCTTGCATTGCTAAACTAATGCTTGACTTGAAGTCAGTGTTTCTGCCAGGCTAAAAACAACCATGTTTCAGATGTGCTGACAGTTGTCAGCACATCTGAAACAATATAAACAGTAGTTGGCTTATGAAGTTGGGCATTTTGGGAAAAACAGAGCAAGCTTACTGCTACCAATATATGACACTGGCATACAATGATGCCTGAAAACTTCATGTCATATGTTAGTAGAGGTGGGAATCACCAGACACCCCAGATTACAATATTATCATAGCTGCACTCACAATATGTGATTGTTGCAATTTTTAGCATATTTGTGGTATGCTAAGTGCTAAATAATTACATTAGTGCTCAGCAACCTTCCTGTTCTATAGGCAGTTGGCTGGCACCCAGTTGATTCAAGTCTCCATAAGTTGTGCTCGTTGACAAAGACTCATTCATACTGATGGTAACATGTTGGCAGTCTGTCTGCATTTATAAATTAGACAGCAGTTATTTTCAAACCTTCACCAATCTCTGGGAGTGATTGTACTCAGTCCAGGTTAGACTGTGACGTTTTGTAACCTGTGCAATCAAAAGTATTTTAGTGTGCAACACCCTCAAGCTCTGGGCAACCATTTAGTCATTACCAGTTTCAGTTTGGCACAGAATTTGAAAATAATTAAATAAAATCACCAGCCAGCCACTTAATGTTTTTTGTAGCTACAAGGAGGTTGCTGTCATTTTTTTACTCATGAGACTGAGCCGTTAGCTCAGTGTTAGATGGTGTTTTTGGTTGAACTGATGTAATGTACGTTTGCTTGGCCAATGTTATCTCAGGATGGCGGTGCATGAGATGAACCCTCTTTTTCAAAGTATTCTTAGAGTATTTTAATAAATTTATTAAAATATGGGTATTTGGTGTCCATGTCTTAATACAATATCACCACACTAAATATTGCGATATTATATGATTTTTTTTTCTTTGTCAATGAACATACATCCCTGTATGTTGGCCTGAAAAAATGTGTGTATGCAGCAGAGATTAAGGGCCCTTTTGAATCTGTGTTCATCAGAGTGCACAATAAAGTGACCCAGCCAGGAGGTGCCAACATGTCATGTAAATGCAGTTTATTGTGGGAGGGTTTGTGTCTTATTAAGTCAGGCTCTTCATTGATCCAGTACCCTGGTCTCTTTCCTGACAGGTATCTTTGTGATTTTACCTACTACACCTCTCTGTACCTGAGCCACGGGCGCTCTGCCTTCATTCACGTGCCTCCGCTTGGAAAGCCTTACAGCAAAGAAGACTTGGGTCGTGCACTGCAGGCCATCATCCAGGAGATGTTGGAGCTTCTGGACCAGGCTGAGGAGAAGATCCACTGCCAGCAGCACTTACACTAAGTGACCTCCGGATGCCAACCAGCCTCTCCAGCCGTCATCATACAAGAGAATTTGCACTTATTCACAAGTAGCCAAACCTCTCTTCTTTTTCTTTTCTTTTTTTTTTTAACTGTATCTTTAATTTGTGATAATGACACTTCACGGTATAGTCTGCTTTCAGTGTTTGTCTTGCTTCTTTATGTCTTGCTTTGCTAGGCCTGATTCTTCTATGGTGTAATGTTTCCCAGTGGTGAGAAGATAAAATGGCAGACAACCCTTTGTTACATTGTAATGTGAGCTTTCAAAGAACTGGAAGCATTCAGACATTGGAATTTAAAACTTGAGGAAAAACCAGATAAACACAGGAGCTGTTTATTATTGTTCATATGCCGATGCAGCAGAAGGTCTGTAATGGCAAATATTACAACCTTTAACCCCAAATGTGACTCCTATTAATGCACCTTATAGAGGTAGGGTTTTTAAAATGATTATAGAAGGCACATTTGGGGAAACTGTAATCATAATGGTTCTTCCTCAAATTTTCTTTTTACTTGGTCACAATAGGTTTCATGTAGCACACTTAAACATCTGCATTATGGCTTAAGTAGAAACATCCAGCAGTGAACTGCTGACTTCATTTTTCTTCACATATTTTCTTCTGTGTTCTAAAGCCTACCTGTGCTTTTCACGTTTGATGTTGAATTGTTTCTCGAGTCCTTTTTTTCTTTATAAGAAGTTGTAAATTTGCCTTCTTTTACAAAGGTAATTTAAATCAGGGAACGGGTTGGTTCCAGCTCATACTTCCCCAGTTTATCGGCCCAATTCTGACAGAACCTTCGTCCTTTTCCAAATCCGCCCCACTGAGATCTGACCCCGGGATGTGCAATGTTACTTTACAGATCTCATTCATTG
Organism: Apistogramma diplotaenia; assembly: GCA_015052665.1. Lineage (NCBI taxonomy): Eukaryota > Metazoa > Chordata > Actinopteri > Cichliformes > Cichlidae > Apistogramma > Apistogramma diplotaenia. The sequence continues at coordinate 47,166 of VOQJ01017412.1, read as the reverse complement.
ATTCAGGAGGATATTCATGTCAAACATTTTATTAAGGCTGCACAGCTGTTTGGGTTTTAACTGTAGAAAGTATGTATTAAACTGTACTAAACCGATGAGTTATGTAATCCAAACTAGTTCATATCAGGTGGTCCTGTTTTTTAAAGTACTAAATGACTAGTGTGTTAAAGCTACTTCAGGCATGACAAACTCACTGGATGGTGAAATACAGTGACAGTTGATATGATTTGTGATCATTCATGACTGAGGATGCCTGCTGGCTTTAACACTGTATTTTATCTTAAACGTTTTAGGAATTACTTTGTCCTGGTTGTGCAGCCCTAACTGTCTTTCCTTGATTGCCGTTCCCTTCATTGAATCAGATATAGCTGCTTATTTTATCTGAGAATCTGATTTGATGAAGTTGGACTTTGCTTTCAGTCAGAATCGGGCCTCGAATTAATTTTCTGTAGCACTTTTTCTTTGTATTTCAGTTTTACTGAATCTGGAATTTGGACAGCATTTATCAAGCAATGTGAATGCTTCTGTTTTTATGTTTTCATTTCCAGTCACTTTAACTTGAATTTTGTAGCTTTCTAGACATCCATTTGTAACCGTTTTCCTCCCACTGATTATGACGACATAGATGAGGTGTGCTTTTTTCCCTCCGAGCTTTGCTTTGTTCTGACTTGTTTGACAAACAAGGAAAATTCTTTCATTGTGTCTGTGACGGGGGCAGTCCCACAGGTAAATGTTCTGTTTCTTTTTTGTTTTATCATCTCGATCAGCAACTCCCTGCCTGCTGAGAATTTGACTGCCTACACCTAACGTGGCTTCAGTTTGAGCAGTTCCAGCATGTAATCATTTATGTACTGCTGCCCAAAAGACAGTTCTAGTTTTAAACCGTCATATCTAGTTTTATGAGATACTAACTGAATACTGTGTCTTGTTGCAGCACTAATTAAGCAAGGTGGTGCCACTAATTTGAGTAAATTGCTGTTTTTAGATGTGTAGTTCATTTTAATTGCTATTCTGTACATCACAAAGTGGGACCCTGAAGCACTGAGCTGAACACAACTGAATTTCATCTCAGACCTAAATTTGATCTGCCTTTTTTAATTCAGTTCATTTCTTGGTTGTGGGGTTTCAAAAATCTCATCTTGTTTTAATTCAGAATTTTAGGTGCTGATATTTTATCATGTGGCTTTGTGCGTGCTGAGAAGTAAAGTAGGGGTTATGGAGGAGCTGTCTGCAGAATTTCTGCTCACAAAAGTGAAAGCCTCAAGTTTACAAATGAGGTGACCTCTGACCCCGACTCCCTTCTGTGCCTTGATGTTAGTTATTCGTGTGATGAAAAGGCCTTACTAATTCTCAGTGGGTCAGTTCAGAGATGTAGTACTGATGCTGTCCATGTGGCTACCTCAAAAAAAGTTTTTTTTTATTAAATATCTGTGTGCTCTACCTGTGTTTTGGGAGAATCTTCTGAAAGGTATGCTCTTCTGCTTCATTAACAAAGCACTGTTACAGTAAGTAATCCTGGCTTTGTAAAAGGAAAGGCTTTGAAATAAAGAAAATTAATGAAAAACGAGTGATGTTTTTCCACTCAGCACTTACTCCTGACTCATCTCCACCCTGCCTGTACACTCTTCTTTACTTTGTCCAGTTTTCTGGATGGTTCACTCAGTCTGTAAACTCATCCACCTTCACAATGTCTACTTCCTGCATTTTCACCTTTCGCCTGCCTCCCTCATTCTCACACACGTATTCAGAATTGCTTCTACTGACTTTAATTCCTCTTCCCTCTGGTGCATCCCTTCATACACTATATTTCCAAAATTATTCACTCACCCATCCAAATCATTGGATTCAGGGGTTCCAATCACTTCCATGACCAAAGGTGTGTAAACCAAGCACTCAGGCTTTTTCTACCAACATGTGTGAAAGAATGGGTTGCTCTTAGCAGCTCAGTGAATTCCAGCGCAGTACTGTGAGAGGATGCCACCTGTAAAACATGTCCTGTTGTGTTGTTTCCTCACTACTAAATATTCGACAGGCAACTCTTAGTGGAATTATAAAGTGGAAGCAATTAGGAAGTGGGGAGGCAGTGGCGCTGTAGGTGGGCGCTTGCCTTGGAACCGGAGGGTTGCTGGCTCGAGTCCCCATCTGAGCACATGCTGTCGTGTGTCCCTGGGCAAGACACTTAACCCTACGTTGCCTAGTGTGAATGTGGTTGTGTGACTGGTGACGGTGGTGGTCAGAGGGGCCGTAGGCGCAAACTGGCAGCCACGCCTCTGTCAGACTGCCCAAGGGCAGCTGTGGCTACATTAGTAGCTCACCACCACCAAGTATGATTGAGGTGTGAATGAATAGTGCATAAAATTGTAAAGTGTCTTTGAGTGTCTAGAAAAGCGCTATATAAGACTAATGCATTATTATTAATATTATTATTATTACAACCATGAAGTGGTAGGCCACATAAAATCACAGTGAGGGTGAGTGGCTTCAGAGGTCACCAACTTTATGCTGCCAATCGCTTCAGACCAAACTTTGTGTGGCCTTCAGATTAGCTCAAGAACAGTGCATAGAGCTTCATGGAATGGGTTTCCATGGCTGAGCAGCTGCATCCAAACCTTACATCACCAAGTGATGTAAGGTCGTAACACATACAAAGTGTCAGATGTAATGTTGTAAAGCACACTTCCACTGGACTCCAGAGTGACAAATCACGCTTCTAATAATCTGATGGATGAGTCTGGGTTTGATGCTTGAGCACAAAGACACAGAGGAGCGAATTTGCTGTGGAAGACCTTGACTGGCCTGAACAGAGAGATTCATTACAGCAGCGACTGAGAGAGAATGGTCAAAGGTTCCCACAAACATACTCCTAAACCTTGTGGAAAGCCTTCCCAGAAGAGTTGAAGCTGTTATAGCTGCAAAGGGTGAACTGACATCGTATTAAACTCTATTGATTAAGAATGGGATGTCAGTCAAGTTCATATACGTGTGAAGGCAGACGAGCGCATAATTTTGGCTCCAGGCTCTCTTTCATCTACTCCCTAATCTCACTACAGATCACAATGTGGTCTACAAAGATGTCTATCATCACTACTAAAGAGGGTCTCAGAAAGGAAACTCATTGGGACTAATTTTACTCAAGTGATAATAAATTATTGTGAGAAAGCATACTAAAAAGATGATTAGATTTACATTTGGGCACACACGGGATGGAAATATAAGCAAATAACAAATGTTAGTGGAAAAACGCAATTTATATTAAAACATAAAATATCAAGGACAAGCTAGTATTATAGATATTCAGTATTGGCATTTTACCGACGTCCCCCACAGCTTTTCGTGATTTGGTTTTGATCCCCGGAATTAAAAGCAGAGTGAGAGTTCCATCTTGCGTAGATCCATCTGTGCGCTCCAGCCTCCAGTGAACGTCACACGCTGGGGAAGTCCGTCACCAGCGCTGTTGGACCTGCTGCAGCTTTCGAGGTTCCGATCGATTCCATTTTTTGTTTGGGTTCAAATTGAGACCCCCTAACGTTGGCCTCGAAACCAACTGTCGATAAACAAAAACGCCGTGGATTTCAATCGCCTTCATACTAATCCCGGAAACCCTACAGTGAAGCGAAAGTTGAGAGAGTCGAGATGAGTGTGGAGGCGTACGGGCCGAGCTCCCAGACCCTCACCTTCCTAGACACCGAAGAAGCAGAGTTGCTCGGAGCGGATACCCAGGGTTCGGAGTATGACTTCACCGACTTCACCCTTCCCAGTCAGACGCAAACTCAAGGGCAGACACAGAGCCAGCTAGACAACCAGGTCTGAGTCTTTCAATTTCACAGGAAGGCACAAGAAAGCGCGCTTCACTGACGCTAGCGGTAGTTAGCTAGCTGCTCCAGCGCTACCTGTTAGCCCGCTAAACTGGACAGCCTTACTTAGCTCAGTGCTAGCTTGGAAGCGGCGTTAGCTAGCCCCTTAACTAAACTCTTAAAGTAACAATAATTGTGTTGATACTTTTATTTTTGAACTGTTTGAAGTCATCTCAAATCGTGGGTGTGACTGTAAAGCCGATAGATAAAATAAATGAGCACTGACAATCTGTCAACTTATAATTTACTGTCTTCCTCCGAGCTGTGTGCCTGAACTGACAGGCTTCTAACCGTTAGCTGCGAGTTTGTTTAGTAAAGCAGGTGTTGTGCTACAGGTAAATGGTCCTGATGAGGGTCTTCACAACGGTGGAGTGGATGATTCTGTGGCCAAAGCCAGCCAGCTGCTGGCGGAGCTGAACTTTGAGGAGGATGAAGAGGACACGTACTACATCAAAGACCTGCCCGTGCATGCGTGCAGGTACGTTGACAGAAACCGCACCACGGCAGGCTGTCGGCAGGCTGTGCTTCACCGGTGACATGACTGCAGTACTACATTAGCTGGTGATTGGCAATGACAGTATTTGCAGTGGTTGTAGGACACACAAGGAGTCCAAAATAAACCTGTGTTGAGTATTCTGTCAAGTATAGGGTACTATCAGAGTTTTATGATTTTTTTTTTAATGCTTGTTGATGACACGTGGTCCTGATGAAACAGCTACTGGCTTTAATAGTTTTCACATTACTGCAGGTGCATTGCTTGACTCTCCTCTCTGTTTATTTTCATGAGAATACAAAATACATTATGAAATGCATGGCAGTGACATATACATGTACGTGTAGTCACAGAGTACCAGTTAAATACACTAATTATTTTGTTTTGCATAGAGTTGCTGTAACTTGTTGAAATACTATTAGAGTTGCCTTAACTTCAAGAGTCCTGCACATATGGGGACAGCATAGTCCCATGACATTTTAAGTTAATCTTTGAGTTGTGAGTATATAATATTTGGCATGGTTGATATAATACCTGGCACCTGATATCATGTGTGTAACTTTGGGTGTGTTTGGCATGGCCTATTTTTTGCTCTTGTAGTATTTTGCCTAAATATTGCCTTATTTGGTCTTACAGTTACTGTGGTATTCATGATCCAGCATGTGTGGTGTACTGCAATACCAGCAAGAAGTGGTTCTGTAATGGGCGTGGCAACACATCTGGCAGGTGAGAAAATGTTTGCAAATGAGAACTGGTTCTCAAACATTTTACATGGTAAAATAAAGGTTAAAAAAATTGAAACTACTGAGACTGCTAGTAATTACATTTTCACATGCATCTGCAAAGTCACTACCAAGCAGTGTAGTATGAAACATTTACTATTCACAGTCTTGGTTCACAACTGTGAAGTGGTCTGTTTCCTATCTCACAGGTTCACTGTCAGTAGTATGTTATAATTTTCTGAGTTGTTTGATTTTCATTGTCTACCTTCCAGCCATATTGTGAACCATTTGGTGAGAGCCAAATGCAAAGAAGTGACGCTGCATAAAGATGGGCCACTGGGCGAAACAGTGCTGGAGTGTTACAACTGCGGCTGCCGCAA
>VOQJ01017412.1:25333-36146 GCA_015052665.1 Apistogramma diplotaenia | reverse complement strand
TGTCATCGTATCTGTAACACATGCTGCTGTCATTGATTAGAACTTTTAATTACCACCTACAGTAAATTGTTTCCCAGACAATCAGAATATTGTCTTATGTAGTGCTGTTATACTAACATCCTCCTCCCCCCAGCTTATTCTGGTGGGTGACCACTGCCAGTTGGGTCCTGTGGTGATGTGTAAGAAGGCAGCTAAAGCAGGTCTGTCACAATCCCTGTTTGAGCGCCTGGTGGTCCTGGGGATCCGACCAATCCGCCTGCAGGTCCAGTACCGTATGCACCCGGCTCTCAGTGCCTTCCCCTCCAACATTTTCTATGAGGGGTCCCTACAGAACGGCGTCACTGCAGGTTTGTTAAGATTCTGCAGTTCGTGATCTGGTTTTTGTGGGTCTCCACAAGCAGACCCACTAGTATGTTAGCTGCAAAAAAGAGCTGCTAACTTATAACTTCACATTAATTTACCGTCCTGTTCGCTCCAGCTGACCGCATCAAGAAAGGCTTCGACTTCCAGTGGCCACAGCCAGACAAGCCCATGTTCTTTTATGTTACTCAAGGTCAGGAGGAAATTGCCAGCTCTGGAACCTCATACCTTAACAGGTATGTTTTTTAATTGAAGGTCTAAATAATTTGGCAGTATTTATCTGCCACTGTTAAGAAGCATAGTATTAAAAAATTCTGATTGTTCTCTAGGACTGAAGCTGCCAACGTAGAGAAAATCACCACCAGGTTGCTGAAGGCAGGAGCCAAACCCGATCAGATCGGTATCATCACACCATACGAGGGTCAGCGCTCCTACCTGGTGCAGTACATGCAGTTCAGCGGCTCCCTGCACACCAAACTCTATCAGGTACCACACTTCTAACGCTGTTTAAAGAAAAAAACCCTGTTTTCAGCAAACGCACACTAATTTTATAGGTACACACATTAGATGTCCCACTACAACACCAACATAGAGCTGTTAGGAGTAGAATGTCTTTGTCCCGTCTCCTCCACAGAGGAGCTGGAGAAAATAGAAACTAAACAACTAGTTGAAAGTACACCGACACGAGGTTATTAAAGTTTTACATGCCATCACTTGATCTGTGACATTAAACAAAAGTTTTTTCCTCTGGTTTTACAATACAATCTCGCCTCGTGTCGTGGCTCACTACAGCAGGTGGAAATTGCCAGCGTTGACGCCTTCCAGGGCAGAGAGAAAGACTTCATCATCCTGTCTTGCGTTCGAGCCAACGAGCACCAGGGCATCGGCTTCCTGAACGACCCTCGCCGTCTCAATGTAGCACTGACCAGGGCCAAGTAAGACCAATTAAAATGATCACAGTGGGTTGATGCAGCGCAGCTCACAGCCAGCTTGTTAGTTTCGAAGTCTTGTAGATGGAGTCCAACAAGTGTATCTGATTTTTAAATGTCTTCTGTGTCTAATTTAACTTCTCTTTTAATGAGTCTCTATCAGCACAGATTGGATGAACTCTGTACACACACTATTTCACACGCTGTGAGTTGTAACCTGCCCCTCAGCAGTTTTCTTGTCTGTGTGAAGGTACGGTGTGATCATTGTGGGGAACCCCAAGGCTCTTTCCAAGCAGCCGCTGTGGAACAACCTGCTGAACAACTACAAGGAGCAGAAGGTCCTCGTGGAGGGGCCCCTCAACAACCTGCGGGAGAGTCTCATGCAGTTCAGCAAGCCCCGTAAACTGGTGAACACCATCAACCCTGTGAGTAGGACTGGATTCGTACGTCATTGATCGTTAAATGCAACGGCAGATCGAACCTGATGCAACGATGTTGATTGACACTACTGGAAGCTGAATCGACTAAAGTAGTTTAACACAGAAAAATTTAGCAGTCTAATTTATATGGATTCGTCAGCATTTTTTTTTTCTTTAGTAACTGAGGAACCTTAACTCTCTGTTTATACAGCGAGCCTGATTATAGATACAAGAGTGTAACAGTTCTGCAATCAGGATCAGCCTTGTGATCCAAACATTCAGTCACAAGATGTTGTCTTTGCTCTTTGGTGTGTTGTTTCTTCTAAAGTTGTGTAATTTGCAAGGTCTTCCAAACCTTTTGTAATGAACATAAAAGGCTGTGTGCATCCATTTCCATTTTACATCTCAGGATGTAAATGCAGTTAATTTTTTTTAGAATATCAAAAATTAATTGCAAATGCCATTTATTTCATTTCTACAGGGGAAAAAAATGCCAATTAATGAAAGTTAAATGAAATGGTGCTGATCTGTTTTGTATAGGGAGATTTTTGTTGTGTGCATCTGTTCTTAATGGTATCTGGTGTTTTTTCCAGGGAGGACGTTTTATGAGCACCGCAATGTACGATGCCCGTGAGGCCCTCATCCCTGGGTCTGCATATGACCGCAGCAATGGTAATACATAATCATTAACTATCTGTCTTTTAGAGTTTGACAAAACTGTGCATGTCTTGTCTAATGTTTAATATAATTATTAGTGCTGGGACCCTCGCTTAAAATTTTTAATCGAGGGTCTGTAATTAATTAATCGCAAACCATATATCAACAAATTGAACATTTTCAATAATAAAAAATCATTTTGCTACTAAAGGTTTTAATGAATAGACGTATATGCTTAACCACAAACATGTTTTATCGCTTTTTAAAAAAAGGTGATTTATTAAACCAACAGATTGGGCAAAGTGCTATTATAGTTGTTCAGATTTCGAGTATTTTAGGAACCCCTGATTAACTTATTTGAAAAATAAAAAATAAATGTAAACAGCACACTAGACAATAATGATAGCACCATTTCTTGTACTGTACAAATTTTAAATAAATACTATACAATATTGCAACTCTTGTGAGAGTTTAACATCTGGTGTAAACAAAAAGTACCATTTCTAAAGTAAGCACCCAAAGGCGTCTACATGTAGCCAGGGAGGGGCTTCATTTCTCAGACGTAGTCATCTGATGCAACGTGGGCTGGCTGGAGCTCAAGTGCATCACTGCCAGGTTTTCTTTTATGATTCACAATCTACTTAAACAAATTATTACAAGTTCCTTTATTTTTGTTATGATCTGTTATATTGTAACAGAACAGTGACCTGTTATTTTACTAATTTAAGCTAACCTGAGTATTTAAAAGCCTCCTCTGATACACCGACATAACCGACTGTCTTCAAACCGTTTTATAAAGCTTTGTTTCATCCAGCTACATTTTTACCCTTCTCCCTCTTCTTTCCTGTTTTGGGCCCCATAGAACTTCTTTTTGCCTCTCCATCTTTAGCTACCTGTCGATTCAAGTGAAAATAGTCGCGATCAAGAGTGCTCTAGAGAAATATGTCAGCGCCTTTTGTGCGAGAGGAGGAGGGAGGTGAAGGAGCACAGAAGCGCCTAATAAGCGCTGCGCTGTTCGAAACAGAAAAGGGCGACGCGAGAAATAATTTCCCCGCATCGCTTTGGCGCCTCCCTTGTGTGGCACCCCTATGCATTGCACATAAATTTGATAAATTACGTTAAAAATTTTGATGCGTTAAAATCTTTGTAATTAATGAATCAAAATTAACGCGTTAAAGTCCCGGCCCTAATAATTATATATTACAATGAATCTCTTTCAGCTCCACGTCAGTCCAGCATGTACTTCCAAACACATGACCAGATTGGCATGATTGGGGCAGGACCCAGTCACATGGCTGCTATGAATCTTCCGATACCCTTCAACCTAGTGATGCCACCAATGCCTCCACCTGGTTATCTAGGTCAGACCAATGGCCCTGCTGCAGGTATGATAACGTTATATACATTATCATTAAAACTGCAAGAAATTTAGAAAAAAAGGAGAAAGAGGAAGCTGAGAGACTTTCTCCAGCATTGCTCTCTGTTTCAAGTGCCTCTCAGAAATGAGGAGTTCTATCTTGGAGCACCTGAATAACAACATGCAGGCGGGTTATTCTGGATGGTGTTTTTTAATGTTCAGTGATACCGAAAACATGCTGCTTACTGAAGACGTAATGCAAAGTTCATCAATGTCCAGAGACAAATGTTAGCAGCAGTTTCTCAAACTTGCATAGCTACCCAGCAAATCCTGAAATTCACTTACTTTGATTTGCTTTTATAAATTACTGCCAGCTGCATAATGACTTGATAGACTGACCCCACCCCTTCTCTTGTATAAAGGGCGTGGACCAATGAAGGGTAAACCTGGGCGTGGTGGGCGGCAGAGGCCCCGTGGACAGGGTACCAGTCACGGTAATGGACCCAATAGTCAGGCCAGCCAGGACGGAGCCTCCCAGTCCTTCTCCCAGGGGCCACTGACACAGGGTTACATCTCCATGAGCCAGCCCTCTCAGATGAGCCAGCCTGGCCTCTCTCAGCCAGATCTCTCCCAGGTAACACACCACTGTTTCTTAAAGAAAGGAGATGCAATGGGGAGTAAAGTTAACTTAATGACAGCTTTATTTAATTATTGTCATACATGTATCAGTGTTACTGTTTGTACTTTGCCACATTTTATTAATAACTTCTTTCTTTTGATTACGAATTAATGAATCCTCTGGGAAATGTTTGTCACCACCTAATTTAAAAAAAAAAGTTTTTTGTAGCTCTTCAGTTACGAGGTAGCTTCTCGAAGATCAATCTCTTAATTTCTTTTCAGGATATCGTGACATTTATTGCTTGTATATCATACAGCTAATAATATGAGATGATCTATATATTTTCTATAAAGGTAAAATGTCTCTCACATATTTTCCAGTATTTTGTATCTTGTTGAGACTGACATACAGTCTTCACAGTGGCCATCTTTAGATGGTAAATCATGTACCCATTGAGCAAATATGTTCATAATTCAGATTCATTCTACTTAAAATAAATATCTATTACAGAAAATGATTGAGTTGGGAAAGTTGATCCTGAGCACACTGATGACTTTCTGGCGTTTTCAACCTCAGGAGCTATCAGGCAGTCTTCGGGCGGCCCGAACCTTTGTGTGTTTCCTCTGTGCAAACCTCTCCTGTAGGAATTCATTCATATCTGCTTTCAAAGGGAACAAAAGAACCCGCTATTGTGTTTGTATGTCTGAGTGGTGCTGAAAACTCCTGGATGAGGCTCGACTCTGATGGGTTCAACTCTGAGAGACATTTTTAAAAAGACTAAACAAACTCCTGCATACACAAACAGCTGTTCCTGAGTCAGTGGATAAATTTGACTAATTTTCACAGGTTTTACCCAGAGTGAAAGACAAGAAATTGTCTTAAGGAAAACTTTGATCTTCCTGAAGAGATCTTGAGGGGAAAAGGTTAGTTCCTGGTGCTTTTGGAAGGAAAAACAGCTGATGTGTCTGCTGTTCTCTGTTCTCCAGGACAGTTACCTGGGTGATGAGTTCAAGTCCCAAATCGACGTGGCTTTGTCCCAGGACTCGACCTACCAGGGTGAACGTGCGTACCAGCATGGCGGAGTGACTGGACTGTCACAGTACTGAAGTGTAAGTACATGAAGCCCAGTAAAGCTGTTCTCATGGGTCACTGCTACAATTTCAGGTGTACTTTTAGTGATTTAAACCCCGGCATGAACCTTTGGAAATGTTACATAATAAATATGTTCCATGCCCCTGAACAGGGTGAGCAGAAGAGGATGAATGCCTGGAGTTCTGCTTAGTGTAGTAATAAAATCACATCAGTTCTAAAACCCTGTTTTGTGTCTTGCAGGTTGCCCAAAGAAGGGAGCTAGGCTTGAGCTGAGCTTAGTTCATCAGCTTTTTAATCTGGGAAATAATAAAAACATAAAATGGATACCTGTTTTCCTCTGCTACAACCGAAGCACCACCAAGTGAAAGCGACGGGATAGCGAAACCAAACCAATGACCAGCGAGAGAAATAAGAGGGTAGAAGAAGAAAGCACGAACTAACAGGCAGGGAGATGGCAAGAGAGGCCGAGTGAACAAGCAGAGAGGCAGGAACCAATGCCCGTGCAGAGGGAAGTCGAAAAGATGGTGGCGTGTGGTTGGGCTGCTGAGGGAAACACAGGAGAGATCTAGTCTCTCTCAAGGGAATCCACATGAGGTTCAGCTCCAAATAAAATAATCCTCCCAAAACCCGCTGAGAAAAAGTTGTCACTTGTCTTCAGATGAAGATTGTAGCTTTTCAGCAGAACTTGAAGATTTCATTCTTCAAACCTGGTTTCAAGACCTGGTTGCAGTTCTGCTTCCTTGTGCTTAAGGTTGGTTGGCTCAACTTGTGTAATGCCCTGGATTACTTTATTAAATTAGTTCTGACGTGGGAGAAGAGCGCTACCAACAATGTTCTACCGGACCCTCGAACCTCAGCAGCCTCCGAAGGAAGCGGTAGCTGACAGACCCTCTCAGAGAGGGGGAAAAAAAAGAACTCTGGTTTCTGTGCTTGAGTCTGATATTGAAATGCCTTTCATTCGCCTTGAGAACCACTGGCTCATTCACCAGGTCTGTAACGGGGTGGTTTCGACCGCTCGTCAGTGGTGGAGTGGCACGGGGATTTCAGACAGATCTTTATCATTTTTTTTTCCTCGAGGCATGAGACGCGAATCCCGACGATGTCGCGGTCATCATGGGACAGTTTTTCTTCTCTGAAGTACCTTTCTTACCACAGAGCACAAAATTGCAAAAAAGTCATTGAAACTATCAAACATGACCAGCATTGAATATTCAACTCGGCGTCATTTGATGTTTCAACGAAGGCTTTTCCTTATTTGAATCTTTTGAGCGACGTGGTTGCTGACGTCCTGCTGTGCTTCGTGATCAGATGTCTTTTTAAAACACTCTGTGTACGCTTACATTGGCAAATGCTTGAAAGCTTTGCGCGAGTGATTCCTCAGGGGATTGTGGACTGTCCACACTCATCACGTAAGTCCCTGCTTGAGGTGAAAGAAACTAAACAGGGGTTGGAGGTGGAGGATATTAGATGAGGCTTACAGGCGGTCGTGGCAATCAATCCACCGTGAGAAAGGAGTAGAAAAGGAAGGTGGCTAAGGCAGAGAAGGAAACGCATTCAGGTCATTGCCAGGGTCCAAAATTTAGACTTTATCACACCAAACATGAATGCATACCCGATTTTTCCACATTAATGAAGCCATATTAAAGGTCATATTGACCACACAAATAAAGTGAAAGCAAATCAGGTTGAAAAGTTGACATTTTTTTTCAAATAGAAATGAATCTGAAATTAAGCCTTTTAAAAAAAAAAATCAGCTTGACCTGAAGACTTTTGTTCCTGTGGATTCAAATGTTCTGAGACTTTACTAAACCCCCGTCACTCACAGCAGAAACGCCATCAGTACTGATCGGCCGGTGGCCAGGAGATGAAATAAAAAGTGAATGAGACACCAGAATCAGTGCCTATAACCAGTCACCCTCGGACAAACAGCTGCAGCACAAGCATGAATGTAGTTCAGTCAAACTACCAGCATTTTTAAAAAAAACTTCCAGACACCAGAGGGCTTAATAACCCCACAGAAAAGGACTCGTTTTATTTATGTACTTTTATTATTTGAATAAAGCCAGGTAATGAGGCCAGTGAGTCTAGCAGCTGGGCTTATTGAGGGGGAGCCACCTTCCTTCTCTGTGGAGTAGAAGTTAGAATTAATTTTCCCTTCTGTGGATGTTTTGGAGCCGTTTTTGGCTGCATTATGTAGACTTCCTCCTGAGTTCATCCAGATTTTGCTTTCGTCAAATATTTTGCTGCCGTGTGCATCGTTGCGTTGTAGTTTTACTGAATTGTGTATTTTGTAGCAACTTGTTGACTGCAGGAATGAGGGGGGATGCCATTTCCTTTCTCGATTTTTGTATCTTTTCTTCAAACTGTCCGAAGGATTGTAGTTTTGTAACTCTTCCAGGAAAGACACTTTCTGAAAACAGCAAGAATGTACTCCACTGTTGTTTCTCACCTGCTTCACATTTCTGCAGACGTGTGACAATCATGTTGCGCTTAGACGTTGCCGTATTGATTTAGAAGTAGTTCTGTTTTGGCATTTGTGCACAGAGTTCTTTTACCATATCAACTTGTTCCGCTGAATCCTAACACGTTTAGAGCTTTAAAGGAAAATTGTTGCTGTAATGTTGACTTTTGTTTTTCTTCCATCTTCTGAGCCACAATCAATTCCAGCACGTGCGGTGATCATTGAAGATGTAGTTCACTTGTAGGTTAAAGCACTTGCATCCAAATCGTTCATCCACTATGTCATTAGGCTGAGGTTTAAATAAACGACTAGAAGTCTCATTGTGATGTAAATATTTGAAACAAAGGGTCTCATTTGCAGTGACGTTTCATCACCAAGATGCTGATTCTCTTGTTAAACTGAATCAATAAAAGCTGTCAACTTCAGTTTTTGTAGTTTGAGATTTATTTGCAGATACAAATTTTACAGATATTGTACAGATACAAAACTTTCAGTGTATACAGGAGGGAGTTCTCATGCAGATTCCTGCTCTGCCTTCTTTTTCATCCGTCTTCTCTTCATCAGTTTCTTTTTTAACTGTTTCTGTTTCTGAATGCTCTCCTGGATTTTCTGTTTGAACTTCTTCTTCTGGCTCTTGATCTTCTCCAGCTCAGCTTTCCTCTTGGCCTCCAGTTCTGGATCCTGAAACGGCAGCAGGATCTCAGAATTAAAATGTCATTAATAGTTCTTAATTACCAGAGTCCCAAACTCACAGTGGGACCAGAGCCATATTAAAATAGAAGCTTACAGGTACTTGAAGCATTGGTGCTTAATTTCCACTCTTGGTTCTTTACACTTTATTTAAAAATGTCCTACAGAGAGCAGAACTCAAGTGGTCATTACAGAGAGACTCTGCTATTGTGTGTCACTTTCATTACAAGGTCAAGGAAACTGATGCGGCCAAAACATCACTGTGGCCAGAAAAAAACAAGGGTCCTGCACTTTCAGCTAACAGCTTCAACCCTGAGATGAGAGAAAATGAGTTTTCTCTTCCAGAAAGAAAGTTCCCCAACAGTTTCTCTCTGACTCCTCCCCTCCTGCCACACCTGAAACACCTGACATTCAGATTCATTTCCTCATTCATAAATTAGCTGTGAGAACTCAGAGTGGAGCCAATTAACCCGCAGCCCCAATCGGACAGTTTGCTATTTTGTGTCCTTAACATGAGCACTGTTACAGCCATCCACTTGATGTATAGAAAGATAAGGGACGTTTTATGCATCATGTGACTGCTTCCAAACAAAATGATTCCTGTGATTTTAAATCCTCATGATGATGCAATGGTAATTAAACTCTAAACATAAAATTTAACAGTAAAATGCAAGACGACAGATTAATGCTCCTGAAAACGGTTCATTTTGGGATTTAGTGCACAGTAAAATATTTTAATGCTGCGACTGATTTCTAACGGCTGCACATTAGAACTCTGAAACTTGATACATTTCATTAAAAGTTACAGTCCTGTGACCTGATAAAGGAGACATTGCTTTAGTCTGTTGCAGTTCAAAGTTTTATTTTACTGAATGTGTGGGGTGCTCGAGTTTGCTCCAGCAGCAGATTAGAAACAAGAAAAACATTTTCTGTATCACCACCTGGACAGATGCACATTCCAGTGATAACATGGTTTGCACTTTACAGCTGGGCTTTATTGTAGTAAGGTGGCTACTTGCATATATCTAACACACTCCTACATAATTTATATCATGCTTACAACATCCTGGAAATACATTTAAAAGATGAAAACGTGCATTCAGCCGATTTTAAACTACAACTTGGAACGTAACCTGCTCCTGACCGGGTTATGTGCTCAGCATACGTTACCATGGCGATTTGGCGAACATTACTGCACCCCTTAAACCCTCAGGAGCAGGTAATGTGATCAGCAAAATACTGAGTGGAATTGAATTTGCTTCATAATTATAGTTTTGCAGCGCAAATGCACATATAAGGCTGCTGTTTTGAGTGTTTATGATAAAGTCATTTCACACAAAGTAAGAATATGTGAATGGATGTATCATGCATGATTCCCCACGCTTGCTTTTTACAGTCTGGATTCATAAACTTTAGCACACATTCTGAAACCAAGCGTAAACAGAGTCTCACAGTTTGTGGTGTCATGTTGGAATAAGTCGGAACTTTAAAATCAAACCGAAGACCAGTTGAAATTTTGAGAAGCTGCAGATTCTTTGGTTTTTTCGGCTGAGTCACGGTCACAGTGGGATCTGTGAAATGATGCATCACTGAGGCCGACTGCTGCTTCATTCCATTTCATATGTTCAGCTTAACTTTGCCAACTTGTAATAATTATGAGTCAAATGACAGAAAAGTTTAAACTGATCAAAAAAAGGTTGCACTCACCTTCCCCTCCAGGATCAGCTGTTTCCTCTTGTTGATCTCCTTTTTCTCGTCAAAGTCTGTTGACTCGAGTTTCTGCGATATAAAGTTTACAGTGAGCACACCGGAAAAAGGTCAGTCAAAGCCAAGAGGTGAGCATGAAGAGAAGTCAGATCCATACTATTTCACACTCCCGTCGGGTCACGTTGACCTGCGTGAGGATCTTCAGGACTTCCTTCTCCTCCACAGGAAATTCCTTCAGCTTGGTTTCTATAAAAAAACAAAGAGGCCAGTTTGTGCAAAGAAACAAAGACCTAAAACACACACGGACTCGATTGGCAGCGTCCATCACAGCAGCATTTCTACCACAGAAACGTAAACACGAAACATGCAGCTCTTTAGATGCTCCTGATGTGACTTACGAATCTGTTCTTCGATGGAGTGAACCAGGTGGATGTCGTACTGCGTCACCAGCGTGATGGACACTCCGTTTCTCCCTGCAGGGGGAGCAAAATACCACAGTGAACGTGAGGTTTATGGAAAGAA
>VOQJ01017407.1:72714-100694 GCA_015052665.1 Apistogramma diplotaenia | reverse complement strand
GCCCCCCCCATGCCCTGTCAACACTAAAGTAAACGCACACAATAGCAGCAGCAGAGGGGGGGAACGCGCAAACACACACACACTGAATGCAATAAGAAGAGCAGCAGCGGCGGTGGTGTTGACGGTCGCTTACTTTCCGAGTTCCTCGTACAGCTGATATTCGTCTGTGAATCTGGTCGAGGTTACAACTGTAGCCATGTTGACTGGAGTGAAGGGGAGAGGGGGGGAAGTTGCCTCGCGCTTCAGTGGCCGCCTCGCGCAGGTTTCGGGAGGAGAACTCGTGAAGGCTCAAAGGGGGAAGAGTGGCTCGAGCTCAGCGAGAGGAGCAGGGAGTAGGAGGAGAGGGAGGGAGGAGAGAGCGAAAGAGGGGTAGCTGTAGTAACGGAGATCTTCTATTGAGAGGATGAGGCACGCTGTGTTGATAAAGAAAGCAGGTAGGTTAGGATGCTATGCGAAAACAAATGTGTGCGTGACTTTTTATTTTTATTTTTTACGTTTTATTCAGACAGGTTCGATGCTGAACCTGTCCGCAGATAGGTTTCTCTGGACACATTACACCTAGACATACCTTGCTAAGTTTTAGATGCTCCTGTCCTTAGAAACCCCCAAGCTTTCACTTGACATCCGGAGTGCTCTGCATCTAAGAATGGTGGTTGCCAAGAAACTTGTAAATCCACCTCTCCACTGGATTAAGGAGATGTTATCTGTTATAAAAATGGAAGCATTACCAGGAGATGGGGGGCCTTTTTTGCTCTACTTTTCTCTCTGCCCAAAAGATTTTGTTTATATATCTTGGATATGTTCTTCTCTTCAATTCTCTATGTATATTTTAGTGTCTGTCATCCTCCTGTTGATTCTTTGCATTTGTGTATTTTTTATTTTTTTTTTGGAATAAAATATATTTTTAAAAGATCAATACGTTTTTTGAGATATTAATCATGCAAAGCCACTCGAGTTGAGTCTGCTCAGTAGGTTTCCTCATAGAACCAGCTGATATCTATTCAAAATATGACTTTACATAAGAGGCCTGTGACAAGTTTAACAACTATATATGGTGAGTCAATTTACTGCATAACAATTAACCTTATTGAAGAAAGAAAAAGAAAAAAATATATACGTTTTGTCATGTCCTCCAATAACTTTGTTTGATTGTTTGGTTTTGGTTTTGCCCAATGCTTGAAGACAGATCATTATTTAAAAGGGTTATATAATATATATCACCATGTTGCTATAACAACGTACACTTTACTACCATGGATATAACAGAAAAAAATTATATTGAATATTTTGACCAAAAACTGGCATTGAGACAGCCCTGCAGAACAAATAACTGACTTAATGTTTCAGTCCGCCCCGGCTGCTGCTGCTGCGTTTTGTTTTGACGTTTTCTCAAATCAGAGAGAAAAAAAAAACAGCAGAGTGAGACCTCTTTCCACTCTCTCCCTCTGGCGGTAGTGGTGGAGGTGGGATGCAAGCCACGCGAGATCTTTTCTGGCGTACTAGGAGCAGCAGATCGAGGTTCAGTTTCACAGCCTCACCCGTCCACCTTCAGTTTGCGTGCACGAAGTTTAAAGCTGACACCAGAACAGCTAATACACGCAGCATCCATCACGGCACACGCTGAGATGTGTTGCCGCAATATTTTAATATTGGCACAAAGCAATGAGCTGCATGCCCACTAAATTATGGCATTCAGTTTCTAACTGGGCCTCCCCGACAAAGAGAACGAACCACTTCAAAATGTGTCACCTGGAGACAATAATGATTCCCTGTACGTGCACACCTTGATTTCATTACACTAATACTCCTCCTTCAAGACATTTTCTTTTCTTTTCCCCTTCCATTTTGTTCATGTGCTTGTAACATTTTCCTCGGCTATACATTCATCTTACAGCAGAAAGATTGCTGTTTTTCCTGAAGCTATTTTAAAATTGAAGACTTTCTGCCTCTGAAGTATCTGAGAAGAACTTAAGGGTGTCAGAGACTGATGTTAGACTGCAGCTAGAGCTTTAAATACATCAATGATCCTGTTACCCTTACAACTATGTGCTTTATTATTGCTGACAAAGCTCATTCAAGAATATCATTATCACCACAATGTGCAGCAGATCTCCATTTATTTATTATTTTTTTAATATTTAGAAAATAAGCAGAAAGTGATGCACATACTGCTCCTAATATTAATATAAATATAAAATAATAAATCAGAAAATTAACTCATAACAACTCATATGCATACCCCTGCTATGCTGTAAAGGTTTAACTGCTTTCCTAAATATCTCATAAAGGATCAATATATTCTCCTGGAACATGTAAATGTGTATGTGTCATTCAGCTGTTCAACACTGCTGTGAAGAGATATCATAAGCTCACAAGCTTTATAACATTTCAATCTGATGTAGACCCTCTGCAAATCGTCACCTTATTGTGGTGGAGGGCTTTGTGTGTCCCAGTCATCCCAGGGGCTTTTGGCCGCCGGTAGGTCTCCTAAGGCAAGTTGTTCCTGGATGAGGGGCCAGACAAAGAGCTATTCCACTGACCCTTATCCCTGACCAGGGCAGGATTACCAAGGCCTGATACTGGAGCCAGGTCTAGGGAGCCTAGGTTGCAGCCTGATTACCAATTTTGTAATTGTGTCATCAGATCTGCAACCATATGTTCTGGACCCTCAAGTGAAGACAGGAGCTGAGCAGTTAACTGATTGCCACCTGGTAGTGAGTTGGATTAGGTGGCAGGGAAGTATGCTGGACAGACCTGTCACATATGAATGCATTGGTAGGCCCTGTTGCTACGGGTCAACAACTGCAGCAAAAGCTTGTTCTGCATTGCCAGCAATAAGTTGGACTCCAGTGGGTGTTGCACTCCACCAGAGCTGGCCTATGTCGCTAATTCTGTTCTTAGCTAATAAGTGGCAGAAGGCTGCACCGGTCTGTTGTGGAAAAGAGAGAGCTGAGCATAAAAGCAATGCTGTCGATTTACCAGATGATATACTGTACGTCTCTACCCTCACCTATGGTCACAAGCTTTGAGTAGTGGCCAAAAGACTGAGATTGCAGATACAAGCAGTGGAAATGAACTTCCTCCGTAGGGTGGCCGGCTTCTCCCTCAGAGATAGCGTTAACAGTGCAGTGATCCAAGAGAGGCTCAGAGTGGAGCCACTACTCCTCCACATCAAAAGGAACCAGTTGAGGTGGTTTGGGCATTTGACTAGGATGCCTCCTGGGTGCATCTTGGGTGAGGTCCCACATTGGAGAGATTATATCTCTTGGCTGGCCTGGGAAAAACTCTGTGTCCCCCTGGGTAAGCTGGAGGAGGTGGTTGGGAGGAGGTAGTGTCATGTTCTGGCTGTGTGGCTCAGGGAGTGCGGACCCAAATGATGGACATGGGAAGCAAGACTTAAACTTGAAACAGCTTTATTGCTGCAGGGGCTAATGCTGAAGTTACTCCTCAAAAATATTGAATGCCAAATAACACAGAATAAACACAAAGGACACACTGCTGGAAGGGAAGGGGGGACAAGTGCCACGAGGGAGGACGCAACAATGAACTGAAGAGCAGTGAGTATTTAAATACGCACAAAGTAATTAGGAAAAGGGGAGACAGCAGGAGGGAGCAGGTGAACAGAGACTAACGAAAGGGAAGGGAAGCAAAATAGAACATAATGCGCACAGGACAGGGATCACCAAAATAAAACTCAAAAATGAAAATAGAAATGTCCACACAGAAACAGAGGAAAAGGACAGCCAGGGAAAACTGAAACTATAGATTATAATGAGAACACAGAAGGACCAACCTAAAAAAAAAAATGTAACTAAGGATCTCATAATGACTCAAAACATGGCCTGAACTAAGAATAACTTAAATGGAGAATTACAAAAGGTGAAGAAACGAAACTATAAAGAAACAAACTGGAGGTATTTGACAATAATAGTACCTCAAACCTTCAAAAAAACCAAACACCTGGCAAAAAGTTCCAAGACCATGGCAGGTAGATCTGGGTTTCTGCGCTTAGACTGCTGCCCTCATAACCCACTGCTGGTGAAGTGGAAGAAAATGAATGGGTTGATGCAATGAACTGTAGATGATGTAGATCCCATGTGATCTTTTTATACACTTTAAGTTTAAAGTGAAATATTTACAAAGATGGCAAAAGACCCATTCAGTTCCCATTCTGGAATTTCTTTGTGTTATAGCACATCTGAATAAGTGAGGTGCTCATTCTCATGCCAGTCGCTTCACACTCGGCGGCAAGCTGGAAGCCACCACCCGATGAAGCCAACAGGATCACATCATCTGCAAAGAGCGGAGATGAGATTCCGAGGCCCCCAAAGCGGAAGCCTTCCGTTGCTTGGCAATGCTTAGAAATTCTGTCCATAAAAATTATGAACAAAATCGGTGACAAGGGGCAGCTGAACTCCAACACCGGCAGGAAATGAGTCAGACTTATTGTCGGCAATACAGACCAAGGTCTCGCTGCAGTTGCCCGCAACAATGAGCCAGACACCCCACAATCTCACAACACCTCCCACAGGATGGTGTTGGAGAGGGGCTTGGAGAAGGACTGTTTCCTATTGACAGTTTTATTGATTGATGATAGATGAACAATAGTGCTTTCTTCTAATAAAGCAATCTTCAAAATACCATTTGAACTGTAACGTCTTCAGTTCAAGTGCCAAGGCAAAATACCTTAAGATCAGAAAATGATTTAATTCTTTTGTTATCTTATGTATTTAAATCACACAGTTCTATGTATATCTCATGTTCAGTGTGTGTACTATGCATGCTTTCCGCTTCTGAACTGTGAGTGAATATCTGGCACAGAGTTTAGAGTGCACTGCCGGCAATTAATGAGTGTTTGCAGTGAGCACAGGAGCAGCGCGGCCAGTTTCTGCCATAATTACAGGGAGCCGCTCTGATATGAAAGCCTAATTAGTGAGGGTGCAGAGGTACCATCCTATTAATTGCTGTGTTTCTCTGTGATGTGCTGTCAGATGAGTCTTGGACAGGCAGTCCTGTGGCAGGTTGAATGGTGGGCGGTTACAGCAAGTATAGAGCTGCAGGTCCCAAACTATCATGCTCATGACCCCTTAAAATGAAGCTTTCAAATCCTTTGCACCCTGTCTCTACAACTTCTGAGAAATTCAACTATAAGTGTCGTCCCTCTAGGCATACTGCTTCATTACAGTACAATAATTGTTAGAGGAATAGAATAGAAAACTGCCCAGTAATACATCAGAAATAACATTAAATTCCAAAAGTATATATAATTTTATATGACTATTACAACATTTTTATTTTGCTATTCAACCTCTTAGAATAATATGTTACCACTTTGCAGTCACTCGTGTGGTAGACTGACTGAGCAAGAAACATATTAGATATGCTTGTTTTCTTACAATAGCTGGTTTTTAACTGTAGAAGATTTTACATCACATTGAAAACACTGACTTTCACTATTTAAAGCTTATTATGTTAACAGTTTTTAGTGAGTGTGGATAATCAGTAATCTGAGTCATTTCTGTGTGTTTTGGAATAAGGCTCAAAGCAGTGCAGAATTATATTTCCCATTATTTTCCAGGCAGTTCCTTGCAAATAGCTTCCCCTTGTTACTTTAACTAGTTGTGCTGGGTTGAACATTTAAATAATTAAGTGAGACATCACTTAACTAAATGTGTACAAATTTGTGTACTTTTGAACACTGGGTACAGCAAGGTTTAAAATTTTGTTTAATTTTGTTTTTACATCAGAGTCAAAGGTTTTACAGAATACTTTTTTTTATATCACTTTGTAAACTTCCATTTTGGTGTGGTCTTCTGCTGCTACATCTGGGCCATGTCCATGTCTACATGCTAAATAATAATAATAATGCATTAATCTTATGTAGTGCTTTTCAAGGAACCCAAAGACATTTTACAATTTCATGCACTATTCATTCACACCTCAATCATACTTGGTGATGGTAAGCTACTAATGTAGCCACAGCTGCCCTGGGGCAGTCTGACAGTGTGGCTGCCAAGTTGCACCTCTGACCACCACCGAAAGCCAACCACACAACCACATTCACACTTAGGCAATGTGGGTTAAGCGTCTTGCCCAGGGTCACAACGACAGCACATGCTCACATGGAGTTTGAACCAGCGACCCTCCAGTTGCAAGGCGAGCACCGATCTACTGCACCGCTGCCATCCCAATAATAATATTCTATCATGATTGACGTCCCTGGTTACATATGTTACAAGATGGACACTGTGGGAAAGGAGGGGGAGTCCTGATTTACACCGGAGGCATTTTTAAATGTTCTATAGTTGAATAAGATTATTTTGGTTTAGAAAGTCTTATTTTAAAAGTTGTGTTATCAGCCACCCTGAAATTTAATATAATGGTTTTATATTGTACACCTTTGTATAACGATGCATTTTGTCATGATTTTGATAAAATATATAAATTGCTTAAGACAGGAAGTGAGAAGTCAGGCAAACAGAAACGCAAACTTGAGACAGGGAGACAGGCACACAGAGGAAAACAGACACAAGAGACTACACAAAAGTGAGGAGCACTAAGGGAAAACACAGGGAGAACTAAACCCTAAAGCCACTGGGAACTTAAGGATATAAGAAACAGTAAACATACCAAGAAAAAACTAGCAAGAAACAAATGCACAATATAATGTAAAATGAACCAGTGATTATAAAAGCCAATAATCGAACTAAAAAAGTCCTTTAAAATAAGAAACAAACTGAAGACAAAATTAAACAACAACCAAACTTCAAAAACCCAAAACACTGGGCAAAAGGCCCAGGACCATGACAGTATGAGTAGTGTATCTAGACTTAAAAAATATATTATAAATTGTGTGAAATCACTCGTTCAAAAATATAGTTTAGGTGTGCCACAAGGGTCTATACTGGGTCCCCTTCTCTTCTGCTTATACTGTATATAAATGATGAACCTGAAATCTGTAAAGATGCTAGCTGCGAGCTGTATGTAGATGACACTATCATTTACATAGCAGTAGAAACTCCTCAACAGGAGAACTGTTAACTAGACAGTTGGTCAGTATTTCACAGTCGGTGCAGAAAAACTCACGCTAAACTATAGTACAACAGTTTCAATGCATTTAAAGAAATGTAACTTTAAAGAAAAACACACTGAAGAAGAAGTCTACACTGATCAAAAGGAAATGTGAATTTAAATATCTGGGGTTATTTTAGACCAAAAAGCCCTCAGTTTCAGAAAACAGCCTTTAACTGAATGCTGAACTGAACTTCAAAATCAAAACCATCTTTCTGTTACAGCTGTCAAATTGTTTGGGCTGCTAAACCAAACCAAAATGTAACCACAGCACTTGACTTTGTAAAAATCACGTTTCCAATTAATGACTCTGACAAAGGATCCCATCCAGCTGCATGGCATCAAACCAGAAAACATCTCTATGAAGTTTCCTCCTGAACCACTCTGACCTCAATGGAGGACACGCAGCAGATTTAGCACCCTTCTGACAATGTCAACAAACATAAAAAGGAGCAAACATTAAAAGCAGAATTTAGGACAAAGCTGCTGTATAGGTTTGCATTCGACTCCACAAAGGTTAAGATCTTTGTGGGGTTGTTTCTTGCCATTTCACAGCCTTAGAGATTTATTTTTTCAACCCCTTACATTCACTTCTCCCTTTTGGAGAGATAATTGCCTCCCGTAATTTACTGTCCTGACATCCTGTTTGGATTGCTTGTGCCTCTTCCCATCATATGACACTAAATTATTTAACATCAGAAAAATAAACTCTCCAGCAGTGGGTGTATATCACTGAGGCATGAGCAAAGCGTTACGGTTATAGTAAGTGGTTTACATTTATTACAGTGGTGGAATTTAACCAGGATAATTTATTCAAGTGTTGTCCTTAAGTACAATTTTAAGGTAAGTGTACTTTACCTGTCATCCAATCTATTATATTTCTAATCTCATTGCTATTCTATTATGATGCATTATTCTACATTAAGTGCCCTCTTTCTGTGTGTCTTATAAGGATGAAGTTATGCAAAGGTATACTGGGATTTATGTAAGTTATAAAGTTACAGCAAAACTCTCAGGGACCCCGAAGACCAGAAATAAATGTATAAGAATAGCTGTTGTGAAGAAATTGCATGGACAAGGTTAAAGGAAAGGCTATTTTGTTACTAACACATGTCCTTAAGTAGAATTTATTGTAATACAGGATTTCTGCTTATAAATGCATTTTGAAATGCCGCACTATTGCAGTTCTTAGGATGACAGGATGAAGTGTTGTCCTCTTTCACGGGGCAAAGTGTTCACCTTTGCAGCTCCACATGGTCTGATACTGTAACAGCACAGTTGTGGAGCCACACAGGCCAAAGGGGAGTGACTCACTCAGCAAGAATGCTTTCAGCTTGGCTTGTGGCTGCTCCACATATCTCTCCACCCTCACACTGTAACATCGTAAGACGCTCATGATTTTGAGGTGTTTGTGTGCTGACAAAAGGCTTTGGGGGTGGGGTGGGGTTAGGCGAACTTTGCTGTCTGCAGTGGAGACAGCTCAGTGGCTGCAACTCAGTAAGCCTTTTTTTTCCAAGTCATAACCTTTAGCGTTTCCTTGGGATCCGTTTGTCATAGATAATCCATTAGAGTAGATTTATTATCTGTGTTTTTGTCAATTACCAAATCGTCACATTGTCCCAAGTAAGCATTTAATAGCGCATCAGAGCAATTTCTGTGCTTAATGACCTGCAAGTTTATGGTGCCAGAGACTCTATTCAGTGTGTCCCAATTGAGCCGTTGAAACCATTCTCTCTGAATGAGTGAAGAGAAAGGACCGCATTTATTTTCTATGTGGAACCACTAACCAAATCTAGAACACAGTGTCCATCACAAGAGAATAACAAGTTCTGTTTAAGACAGAATCATGAGCCTATTGTGTTTAACGGCACAACTTCAACAAGAGAAAATAAAGAAAAATCTGAAGATCTGAAGGTAGCCTTACATTCATATGATTATCCAACAATGGCTATGACAGCTCCCTCCCACGCACCGAAACAGCCGTGTGTGTTCACATGTGTGTGTGTTGGCGGGACACCTCCTCCATGATTTATATCCTCTGACAGTGCCTGATTTCTGCGGGCCATCACGGTATACTGGGAATCAGATGTGTGGGCATGTAACGACTGTCTTCACCAGTACCTTATCAAAACTCTCATCAGCACAGCTTTTATGCTGTGGGGGTTTTTTCTCTTTGTGTGCACATACGGAGGAAGCGCCTTCGGCTTCAATGCTCCTCGTGGGGTGATACACAAGTGATGAACTCTGTGCAAATGGATACTCTTTGAGAACAGAAAGCCTCCATTTATTTGAGTCCCAGTGGCTCACATAAAAATAGAGACCACAGAAGAAAACAGGCGTTTTCCTGGTGTTTGTGAAACTTTTCTTGAACTACTTTAGAAATAGAAATTAGCCTCTGATTGGTATTCCTGCAGATTTTTCTATGTCTAAAACACCCAAAATGAAGCAAGTGTTCACTAGTATGACACAGAAACTAGAATCCTGAAAACTGTTTCTGCCGCAGACTTTGAGACGAAGGCTGCTTCCACACCTGAAAGTTTTTGTGGTCCAAATTGTTGCATATAACTGCCCAGGTGCTCCTGGCTCTGGTTTCTTCATGTTCCAGGCAGATTATGAGCTTCTTCTTCTTTCAGCTACTCTGTTTACCACAACAGATCATCTACTATGTCACCCTATCTCCTCCTCTTCTGCTACACCTACCCTCTGCGTGTCCTCCTTTACTACATCCTTGAGTCTTCTCTGTGGTCTTCCCCTATTCTCTTGCCTCATCTTCAAAATCTCATGTCAATATATCCACTATCCCTCCTCTGCACATGTCCAAACCGTAACTTTGTCTCCAAACCAGTCAACCTGAGCTATCTCTCTGATATACTCATTTGACAGAAAATGACATTCTTTTGAGGATGCCATGGTGAACAAACCCCTCCACTCTGCCTGCACTCTCATCTTCACCTCGATTGTTCATTGTTTTTAGATGCCATTAACGCCAAATGCCAAACCGCACAGCGTACTTTACCTACATTTGTATTTAATGCTACTGTTTTTGACAGCGCTCAAACTATGAACCATGATGCAAATAGAAAAGGGCATGCAGGAGGGGGGGCTCAAATGCTGAGTGGTCTAGATGATGTTGCTCTCCCAGCCTCCAGCTTTCAATGTATGCATATGAAAGCAGAGGGAAGTTCCAGAAGAAAGTCATTCCTGTAGAATGAATTCCTGCAGATGGAAATAATCTTCTCATGACTAAAATGTTCCCCACTGATAAACAATTCCACTTACCCTTGCTGTTTGTCAGTGAACTACCCAGTTGAGTCTCCTCATATATTTATATCAACAGATGTCACAAAGCAACAACAAATTGATCCTATAACCTCTATTGTCCGTATAGCACTGCTACTTGAGCATCCTTTCCTAAAAACGACAATACTGTTGGGCCATGAGCCAGAGAGAAGGGAGCTTATATTACCTGTCTAACAAGTAATATAGGCTTCAGATAAATTAGCTTTTGCTTTATTTTACTTTAACTAGACATTGTGTTATGCAGTGAAGCTTTTTCGCTAAACAAGGCTTTTAAATCTGATCTACAAGCACTGCAGACACGACAGCCATCTGTAGCCTCAAAGGAACTCTCTCTTCCCTCCTCCTCACTTTCTATTTAACTGTACGCCACAGAGCTCTGAGCAAAACAAGACTAATACCTCTAACTCAATCTTCCAAATGAGCACGAAAGAGTGAGTAGGATGAGGAACAAAATGAAAAAGAAAGACAAGGAGGGTGGTTTACTGAGGGAATGAGCAAAGAGCTGAGGGATAAAAGTATGAGGGAGGAGGAGGAGAAGGCAGGAGTGAGAGCTGACCAGAGGGGAAAGAGATAGAGGAGGACAGCTGAATATTCATTATTAGGCCACTAGGGAGAAATCTACAGCACTCACACCCAGAAACGCTTCTACACACACACACACAGACACACACAAGGATTAAGAATCACACCTAAAGGCTGAGGTCAAAGAGTGAGTCGCTGCACACTAACAGTGCTGGAGCTGTTTATGGATGTGCATGCTGTTGGAGACCAACAGTAGCATCCCGGATCTGCTCCTATCAAGATATATCACTGCACAGTGGCAGCCACCCCAGCGGGAAGATACATCACACAGGATCAGACAGCACGAGGCTAAACTATGACTCCCCCAGCCCAGTGTCTCGAGGAATTAAGTCCATACCGGATGATCCTCCACCTCACAAGTCAGGTCCACTGCTTTCTATGTAGTGAGTCGGAGGTGGCTGATGGATAAAAAGTATTTCAAAAAATATTTCTTTCTTAATCCCTACTGTTGTAATTTTCTAATGTTAAAACAGTACTTCTCTTATTTTGAACTGCACTTAAGATGTTTACACTGCTATAACACTTTTTTAAATTCCAGACTCTGCTATAACCCTTTCCAAACTGATGGGCAGCAATAACTGATTTTGCTTAAGATCGGTGCTGAGCTCATTCCTCCTTAACATCTCCTTATTAACACACACCTGAATGCTCCAGAGCAGCAGTCTACCAAAGTATCCATGTTTGCAGAGGTGGTCACACTTGCTGATGATCAGTTAATCACATTTGATTAGCAGCACCTGTCTGCTGTTTACCTTCTTACTTCATTCTTATGGAAGCAGTAAGAGTGTGAGCTTTTCACACACTGCTTCTGCATTTCAGCTTATTTTTTGTTAAATCAATAATGAGAGAATGAAATATGATGTGCTGCTATGTGGATGTATTTAAAAAAATTTAAGACCTTTTAAAGTCCACATGATTAAAAAAAAAGATGTCCTGAAACATGAAACCTTAGACCCGAAAGTGAATGTGCACTTTCTTTTTCACATAGTTTTTCACGTCGGAGGCGTTTATTTTCAGTGCTTTCTGTCAGGAAGTTTCTGTAAGGTCAGCATAACATTTTTACCTAAATCATCACCCTTCCCTAAACCGAGCCAAAATGTGACTGAAAACTGAAAATAATACCCGAAAAGCTTTCTGCAAAAACACCTTGAAGACAAACCCCGTCCATGTGCCCTCATGGGGGCTTATAAAAGCAAATACAGATTACATGTTGGTCTAAAAACAGGCGAGAGGAGGTGTAGGGTAGCAATTCCCTCTCAGGCAACTGGAATTGCATTATGCTAAACAGATATTGTGAATTATTTTGTTCACTGACACCAAAATCATATTGCCTATACCAGATTTAACACTCTCTGGCATGATTACAGGCAGAGTGAGTCCCATTGTTGGAAAGCACATATATGCTGCATATTATTTTTCCTGTAAGAGTCTGACAAACATAATACTTCTAAATGTGATTATTTTTTAGTTAAAATAATGTGAGCAACAAGAGGTTTACTATTCCTTAATAATTTCTAGCAGTCATCTTTTCCCAAGTCTGGTTCAGTGACTTTTCTGCTTTTCATGCTTAGCTTCACTGCTGAATATTTATCAGTCATTAGCAATTTTTAAAAAATGATTTGAGTGGAATTTGTGTTTGCTTGTTTACCAACGTGCATCATATTAAATCAGAGTTGTTTAATTTCACATTTTCCCACTTTTCATCCAGTCCCCACATGCAGTGGCTTCATGTCCCAGCAGGCAGTCCTGGCCCTCAGCGTCTCAACCACAACACACCGTCCACACAGAAAGCAAGAACTTTGTAAATGATTTGTAGTCAAAGGTTCTGCAAATTCTTCTGTTCATGATAATCTCTTGAAGTGCAACATCCATATAGAGGTGCACCTTTGCATAATGATAAGTATGTTCTTCACATAACAACCAGAACAAGTACCAATCCTGTGCTTGTGAAAATTTGCATTTCTGCCCACAGTAAAGAGTTTTTCTTGGTCTGCTTCATTTCTGGGACAGAATGATTCTGTTTGGCACTAATTAAGAAAAAAGACAGGAACCTAAATTAAAAGTTAAATTGCAGTTCCACTACATGTTCATGTATAATATTAAACATTTACATTTAATTGCATGCTTACTGACAGAGGCATTTTTAAGATTTGCATGTGAGGCAACTTGCTAAGCACAAATAAGATTCAATTAAACAATTAATCTGCAGTTTTCCTGCAGAGGAGAATCAGAATCAGAAAGGCTTTGTTGGCATCAAACACAGGTGCTTGACATTGTGAGTACTTCAAAATTTTATTTAAATAGTGGACATCAATTCCCAATATTTTATGCAATCAATCAAGGATGAATTTAAGTAACATTTAAAAGTCCAGAAAAACAACAGCTATCGAGCCTTTGTTGATTTGTCTGCTGCAGGGACAGGAGATTGTGTGGAGGTGAGGTCTTTCAAAGGCAAGACGATATACTCGAAGCAGAAGTGAAGCTGCATGACCCTTAAGAACAAAAGAACAAGGTGACATTTGACAAAAACAAGCCCCGTGGGTGTCGTTGTGTCATCCTTAAAGGGTCCTCTCAGATGATTAAGAGATGAGACATTGAGAGGTCACCACAGGCCTCACTTCCACATGCACGCACTCCATCTCTATCTCTATTAATCGAACTGTTCATGAATGCAGGCATACATGCACAGTGACATGCACATTGCTCCCTAAGCAGTCCTACGATGACCCACAGTCTCTCTGCTGCAGTTTGGCCGCAGGACAGCAAGTGAGTCAGCTTGCTCAGCCAGCCGCACTGTCCAGTCTGCTTTGTCTTTCAGGGTGCCTGCTTATCTGCCAACCTTCAGTATTTGATTGTGGGTCTATCTTGTCTATCTGATTTGTGTGTCTTTCTGCTCGTCTATATTTTGTTATCTCCATTTTTCTTTCCTGGACTAAGTATACTTTAGACAAAGGCACTGTCAAATCATCAAACAGACTGCATATGCTTACAAATTTCTCATGTTTGTCTTCTGATTATTTCTATTTTCCAAAACCAACAACAAACCAAGTATGGCCATATCAAATGATTTTTGCAAGGTAAGGTATAGTAAGGTAAGGTAAGGTAAGGTAAGGTAAGGTAAGGTAAGGTAAGGTAAGGTATCTTGATTGATAGCTTATTGCTGTCTGATTGTGGTCACCAGAAAGTATCTATTAAAGTGTTGTAGACAACACTTCTGAGCGCCTTTCAGGCCATTTGGTTCAGTTAAAGCTACTAGAAGAGGAATTTAGAACAAGGTCTTCCTCTGCAGGCGTGATCCCACCTTCTTCAAGAGGGCTTTTAGCTTGCATAATTTGCAGTGCTTAATCTTCATCGTCTTTTCTTTCCTGCCGCTTTCCCTTCCGCTATCCCCCTCCAGGCCCAGCCAGGGGCTCCACACCCCTCCATGGAGCTCCGGGTCAGCCATTGGATCATCTGGTGGATTCATGGCCATCACAGCTGTCTGGTTGTACTCTGCCAGCCTGGTCAGCAGATGTTTTACTACTTCTGGACGAGCCTCTGCCAGATCATACCTCTCGTAAGGGTCTGCAGTGACATTAAAAAGCCACACTGACTTCCCCAGTTTATTGTGTCTCTTCTCAAGTTTCTTCCACCGTTCTGGACCAATGGGAAGAGCCTGTGGTGGTATCCAGTCCCCGTCACCCACATTTCCTGTCAACACCTTCAAGTCACCAACCCTTAATGCCGCCCTCACGGCTGTGTCCCAGATCCCAAAGCCATTGTGTACCAACGCCTTGTCATATGGCTCCCCAGCTTTCCTAGAAACTGGATCAATGTTTAAAAGGATCTCTGTGCGACGACAGGGAAGGCCCTCACTGATGCACCTCCAAACATCATAACCATCAAGGCCATGTTGGAACTGTGAGGCTCCAGCAAGACCCAGTAAAGTAGGAAACCAGTCAGAGACATGAATCAGTGCCCTGCTTAATACACCTTTCCTCTTTAGAAGTGGACTATGGACAAACCCCACAGCACGGATGCCCCCTTCCCAGTAGGTCCCTTTGCCACCTCTGAGTGGCCAGTTGCTCCCCCCGGAGAGTGGCTGTCCACCATTATCAGAGGAGTAGATGAGTACAGAGTTTTCATAGAGTCCTTGAGTCTTTAGTTCCTGGACCACATGTGCAACCCCGCTGTCCAGGCAGTTCAGCATGGCTGTATAATGACGTCTGAGGCCATTGCTCTGGGAATCATAATGGTGCAGAAAATGGTCTGGTACCTGTAAGGGTGTATGGGGCGCCTGAAGGGAGAGATAGAGGAAGACTGGTGTATGCGGGTCGTGGCTCTTCAAGATCTGCTTCACTCTGATTGGACAAATGGAAGATTTAAAAGTGTTTAAGCTCTATCTTTCTGTGGGATTTAAAAAATTTTTAAATTTATATCATGAAACTTACCTCTCTGTGTAGAGGAGAGTGGAGTAGTTCCCAGCCATCTCCCAGGCAGGCCTGTCTCCATCATGCAAGTCAAATCCACAAGCTTCTGCCCCATCACAGCTCTGATAGGAAAAATGGTCTCCGCTGCCGGTCAGTGTGCCCAGGAAACTCTGAAAGCCACGTCCGGTGGGCAAACAGCTCGGCCTGCAGAAGCCCAGGTGCCATTTACCCACCATGTGTGTGGCATATCCAGCTTCAGCAAGACGCTCTGATAGGGTGGGGATATCTGGGGGCAGGCAGAGCGGTTGACGTGGTCGGATGATTGAATGTTGGAGTCCAGTGTGAATTTGGTAGCTGGCAACGTAGGGTAGACAGAGCGTGACAAAAGACATATTATGAAACAATACTCAGAGGTGTTGTGTAAGAAACATTGCACCATTGCATATTCATAGACTGTTAAACACTGTACTGAAAATATTACACTTTTCCATAAAGGTAATAATCAGACTCAGACAACAGAAATACATAATCAGTTACCAATAGCTTTTTCTTTACAGTTACATCTACATATATTTCTATCTATATAGCAGTATATGTGATATGATGCTCCAGCACAGCCCCTCTGTGGCACTGCAGTACACAATCTAAAGATACAAAGTCAACAAAAAGAATCATGTCTTCTTTTACAGCCTATGTGATCAATCAAACCCTGCTTTAATTGCAGTGAAGTGGATTTCAGAAGGCAAACAATATCTTTGCTTCTTGATATACACACAGATGGTACTTTATTACCACAAGACAAAAAGCCTGTTGATGGTCTGATTAATTACTTCAGTTGCAAACAGGAGCTGTAACTGAATAATTATTCCGTCTGAATAACGATGCGCTGAGGAAACTCACCGCCCTGTCATGAGTTGACTGCGAGAAGGTGAGCAGATAGGCTGGACATAATAATTTTCCAGTTTAACCCCCTCTGCTGCCAGCTGGTCCAACACTGGAGTGTGGATGTCTGAGCTGCGGTAGCCAATGTCTCCATAGCCCTGGTCGTCCACCATGATGAAGATGAGGTGAGGCGGTCGGAGCTTTTCTACCCCCTCTGTGTCCACATTTTCCACAAACTTGTCTTCACACAGACAACCAAGGCCGCAGAGCAAAGTCACAATCAAAAAGATAAACACAGAGGAGTTTCTTCCCCTCATCTCCAGGATTATCCTGCAACTAATATCTACTGAAGTCAGATTTTTGTTCAGTATTTCTTGTTCTGCTTAGTCTGCAGTTAAAAAATCTCCAGCCAGATCACATTTGCAGGAAAATGGGTAGATCTGTGATCCCAGGGATCTTGTCCAAAGGTCTTATCTATCCATTAAGTATAGGATGCTGTCTTTTTCTGGGGCTTATTCTCGGTTTTGTGAGGTGGAGCTGAACTGGTGCCAGCTCCTGTGGTGGGTGGACAAAAACTCCTGTCTCTAAGAGGGGCAAGAAGCTGGCAAAGGTGAGAGTTTGAGAGACAGACAGAGGTTTCTCTTTCTGCAGGACCTCGCTAGATTCCTACATACTTTCAGCCACATTATAAGAGTGCTGGAAAGATGTGGGGAAAACAAACAGTACAATATTTGCCTACTACTGAGAATATGCAGTACTAGTATTCAGACAAAATAGAGAGACATTGTGCTCTTGACCAAACAGAGCTTAGTAAGCTAAAGAGCTTACTAATTCTTTCATAAATCATGGTTTCCATACGTACAGCAGCCCTACATTAAGGTCAAACTGAAGGCAGCAATCCCAAAGAGTTGCAGAAAGATTTAAAAAATAAGATATAAGAAGAAATTGTGCAACATTTTTGGTTTATTAGGACAAAAAAGATATTTGCTTCATGAGCGAGCTGAGCCATAAAAACACTTTTTAATCAGAGCTTCACTGTGAAACCAATTTGTTGATTTTTTTGGTAAAAAGCACTACTGGTACTATACTGGAGTAGCAAAAAGAATCTATCAAAAAAATGGGGGAACAAGAAAAATGCAGAAAAAATAAAAATTTTGTTACTTGAAATAAAGTGCCTATTTAAACAATCCATAATTAAACTTTCTATATTCATTGATATTCCATCTATTTATCCGTTTTCTTCCACTTATCCAGTTCAGGGTTGTGGTTTGGCTGGAGTCTATCCCAGCAGAGGCCGGTTACACAGGTCACCAATTCACCTTAACAGAGAGAGAGATTCATGCTCACATTCACACTTACAAACAATTCAGATCATCCCAGTAAATGTCACTGATATTTGTTAAACAAATCATCAGTTCAGAAAGGTGTAAAGTCAACTCTGCCAAGATCATCTGTTTTAAATACCAACCAAGATTGGCTGAAAGATCAACTGATACCCTATGCATATGCACCTATTAAATATCACACATCTATTTCAGCTGCTTCGCCCTGTCCACAGTTTCTGTGAATCTGCAAGCCATTGTGGAACCTACCTCCGACCCAGCTCCTCCTTTCAAGCTTACTGACGTACTCAGCGTCATATCTGTTGTGACTGACATGTGTTGTGTTCTGTGTTGCAGTCAGAACACCCATACCTCTAAATATAAAATACTGAAGAAACAAATAACAGTCATTGTTTGACGACAATGGTCCTGATTGAACTACTAATACTGTTCTCACACTTATTATTACTGCTGTTCTCATTTAACTGCTATTAATATTAAAACACTACAGCAAATATTTCAATTATTCTATTCAATCACATTTTATCTACTGTATACAGTGCCAAATCATAACATCAAGGCACTCCACATTGTAAGGTAAAAGAGCCTACAATAATTACAGAGAAAACTCAAACGAGCCCCTATGAGCAAGCACTTGGCGACAGTGGGAAGGAAAAACTCCCCATTAACAGGAAGAACCCTCTGGCAGAACCAGGCTCAGGGAGGGGCAGTCATCTGCAGAGATTAATAATAAGTAATGATTAAATGCAGACGGGGGTATAAACAGAATATTTGCTGTTTATTTCAAATTACACTATAAATCCCTCAACAATATTAAATAATCTGTAATTTTCTTTCAGTGATTGGTACTGTTCAATTAACAGTCATCTGATAACAACTACCGCCTGTGCCCTGGCACTGAAACCTATCCAGCTAAAGGAAAGCATCTGGTGTTTTGATGAGAATATGTATTGACCGCTGTGCTCTTAACCTCCACCTCACTGCAATCTGTGTCCCGTAACGCTAAGAGGAAATCAATGCCTCACATGCAAGTCCATTTCCTACCATATGGAAGCAAATTTCACAGGCATTTAACCCATAATGAAAACAAGGCATTCACTGAGGAGGCTGGGAAAGATGACACTGCGGTCAGAATGATGAACGAATTGGTGTGAAATGTGAACATGTAAAATAAGGAATATATAATATAAAGTAAAAGTGTCAAGAGGGGTACAGGAGAGGGGAAAAGCAAAGCAGATAAACAAAGTGGCGTGGAAGGAGCAGTCGCTTTGTCTTGTGTGCCTGTACGTCGGGGTCTCTGGTTGTAGCCGTCAGTTTGTTTCAGGGAAATACAGGATGACATGAACTCTGCTTTACCACTGGGAGGCTGTGGGTGGGGGGAGTGGGGTCTTTAAAATTTGGAAAGTGACAAACGTCTTCTTGAGGAGTACAGATTAAGGGATTGTGCTCTTTCCTCAAAGTCATGTCACAGATTCTTTTGTACTCACTATGTGGGCTGCAGACGTGCATTTTAAAGACCCACAATGATGAAAGCGAATGATAAAATAAACATTAAAAGGTCATATACGAAAGGGATTCATTTTTAAGTGGAACTTTTACTTGTAACATTTTCAGGGCTTGCTGTGTCAGCAGTAATGCCAAAGTGTGAAGGAAAAACACTTTCTGAATGACAGTACAGGGGAACTTGGTGTGTAGGTAAAAGAAGCAAACCATGCAACCCCACTGTGTGTTTGAACAAGTGTGTGCATGTTAATGTGCGCGTGTGTGTGTGTGTGTGTGTGTTTGTGTGTGTGCACGCCTGTGTGTGGGTGGGTGGGTGTGTTTTGGAAAAAGCAGTGGTGCAGAGTAGAAGGGAGTAGGAGTTGGTGTGATTTATTCATGACGATGAATAAGTGACTCACTTGAGCTGGAGACGCTCTCTTAAGCTGGATCTTAGGTGAGGAAATATGTGTATGTGTGCGTATGTAACAGCGTCTGAATATGATTTTCATTTTGAAGCCATCATGCAAAACAGAGAGCCTTCTATAATAAAAGTTACCCACTTGAGACTCTTTATGGTATTTCAAATCCACAATCCAATATACAGAATCATTTGTGGCACAATAGTAGCTGAGGTTAAATGATAATAATAAAACTTAATAATAATAAAACAGAAGGTTGATTTTCCAAAATCTGCGACACACACACACACACACACACAACTACAACTCACAATTTGGCATTTTGAAGGCTCTGAATTCAAAACTCATAAATTAAGTTACGAGCAGTGGTGCAGTGTAACACGATGAAAGTGAAAATTTGACAAAAAGGATCATGACTTCTGTACCACTGCACTAAAACCTCAAGTTTCAGTAAGAAGAGGTTGTAAAGTTCTGAATAATAACAAATAGGAAAAATAAATAAACTGGAAAGCTATTTTATCAAGCTATCACAAGAATGTGAGAGAAATTCAGGTGTTGGATGCTGTTGGACTGTAGTTTTGCAGCAGCTGACTTAAAGTCTCCATTAGCTAACTGACTGTTGACAGAAGAACATGTTTCTAATTCATTTTAAGTTAATACTAATTTGCTTTAGTTTGGCAAACAATCGTCTTTAGCAGCTAAGCCAGATAATTTTCTCAGGTGTTAGTGGAGATTAATGTAGAGCTGAAAGCAGAGGTGACCTTAATCTCCGGGTCTGAAGAGTTAATGCTGTGCCAACTGCATTCTTTCTAACGACCAGCAGGGTACAGCTCATTTGTTTGAAGAAAGAATTCCAATTGTGTTAAAGAAAAATACTTTCTGATTGATTTGGAGACATTTCAGCATACTTGTGAGTGACTTTCAGTGGTGCAATGTTACCTCCATGGAGACGTGTTGCAAGGTTAGCCAGATGTTAACATACCGTGTATCAGTGTTGTGTTTTGGCACTTAACAGCTAGGCTAGGTCATGCTCTGCAACCGTGCAGAGTTTGAAGGTTCGACCCCCAGCTTTTGCCTGCTCCTTTGGGAGAACACTGAACTGTGAGGCATCTCACATGGTAACTTTCTGGCATTAGTGAGTGGGCTGATCATAAACCAGAGTATTAAACAAATCGAAACCGTCACCAGTTGATAAAATTAGAGGAAGTCAAATGGGCATCAGCATTATTGCCAATATCCTGATGACAGCATGGATGTCTGTAATAAACTTCAGCATGAGAAAGAATTTAATATTTCAAATGATAAATCATAGATAAGTGAAAAGTTTGACTATTGCTGCTGGCGCTACAGAAAAAGTCTGCAGTTATTAATGCTGGGGTTCAAACCCAGGGCACCGTGGATAGCTAAACCAAATTTATTGGCAATTCAATACATTTCAGTAAAAGATAACAGTGTCAACCTTATGGTGGTGCTACATGAAAAATTAAATGTGACAAAAGTCAGCAGCTTCCATCCTTTATCCTGCTCAAAATATATCAGTCTGGACCAAAGTTGAGGGCTGATCTACTGTAATAGAAGCTAATTATCATAACCGAACTTTTGTCTAATAAGCTTTGTGGCTTAATGTTAAATAGTTTTCTCTCAAAACTTGTCCATATCTGTATTCAGTGTAGATCGAGCAAACCACCACACTGAAGCTATGAACATAGACACTGATAGTAATATAAACACACAGCATTTGTCACCTAAGCCTAGATGGTCCAGATATTGTCTCTTCAGTACACCGGCGGAGCTGGCAGACACGAGCTTTGAGACATTCACTCCCACCAGCCGTGAAGGTGACACTCTCAGAAACCTTGGCTCTGCTGCTCCTCGAATACTCAAAGATCATCTTCCAGCCGGCAGAAACTCAATCCGCTCCCTATTCTCCTCACCGTACGCTGTGATGGATTGACAAGACGAGGCTTGAAGGCTTGAGGGACTACTCAGGCTCATCACATCAAACAAACCACCCACACGCAGGATGCTGGTGGCCCGATGTCAAAAACTTTCCTTCTGTGGCCTCCTTCTCTTTACGGGCTGGGCCGTTCCATCCTATCAGATATTTCCCTTGAGGAGAGTGAGTGCTGCCTTTGACTCATCAAAAATGAAAGGGATTACACAAGCTGTGCGCTGATACAGTCAGTGGAGGGTGCCACCGTGAGGATTAAAGAAATAATGCACGCACACTGATAGTAAAGATAATAGAGGAAAAAATAACAATGCCACAGAGGCTAACAAGCGCACAGATTTTCTTTCCATCTAAATATCAAGTGGTTGCAGATTTTGGCTGAGGATTTAATCTCACAAGCAGCTGCAATTGATCCTACCATCAAGCTCTGAGTCAGACATACAGTAAAGCCACGTGAATAAAGAAAAAGATCATAATTCATAATCCCAGCGTGATATAACTTTTTCTACATTTACATGTGAAAATGTTTAGAACCCATTTAGTTATTCCAGTTAGGTCAGGAGATAGAGTGGGTTGAACACTATTCACAAGGTTGGTCGTTTGAGCTTCTGTGGTCCATATGTTGAAACGTCCTTGTGCAAGTCAACACAAGTCCTAAATTTCCCTTATCCATCTCCGTGTGAGACAGTAGATAAGAGTGTGAGTGTGACTCATTCTGCTTCAAGTCATCAGTAAGACTAGAAAAGTGCTATATGAATATCACTCCATTTATCACTTATCCACTTTGGTCCAGACTCATTTTTCCCGGTGCTGGATTGATTGCACAGAGCCGAAGCTTCTGCAGGCCGACCAACATTTTGTACAAATAATCACATCACCACACAATCAATCCCACTGCTGGCAGGTTGACATTTGCAGTGGCATTTCTTCACAGCCACTGAATGGATAATGCAATGATTGCAATGACACTCATACTCGCCCCTGTTCTTATATACAGTAGGTGGAAAGGACCATGTTTGCATAGCAACTAGTGAACTTTGTCTTTGACCAATCAGAGCTCGGTTCGAGTGACCAGTTGTATAACATTTCAGGACAGATGGTCGGGACCATTATTTTGAGTGAGTTTGTTTGTGTTTGTTTGTGTAACTCACTGGTGTGACAGCATATGGAGGTTAAGAGGGAGCCACCTGTGTCATGCAGCAGATGATACAGGAGTCATCTCTCCCAGGACAGTGGGAACCCTGGGAGAGATGAAGCAGTCTGTCACAGACCGGTGTCAGGAGTTGAGGCTGTGGGCACAGAGTGGAAGAGTCAGTCAGTGTGAAATAGTCAGAATTCAAAATACTGTAAATTTAACTTACAAAGATATGCACAGCGTCCAGGATGTAGCAAGATAAATTCAGCTATTATTGATATTGAGATTGGACAACTTTGCCTCCACTATCCTTTTAAAACACCCACCTGAAGGAGACATGCAGGTATACATGCTAGAAAGCACTGCTGCTCTCTTCCCTCCTTCCTGTCGCTACATGCCTGAAGCTTAAAGATATTTGAAGAATGCCACAATTATACCTCTATCACAGGAAAATCCCAGCTTTGTAACTTGACACTTTAAAATTGTCAAGGGTTGCATGAAAGCTGTTTTTAGTAAATATGTAGATAATTTCACTAAAGCTACTTTGTGAAAACTGACTTTTCTACAATTACATCTTTAATATGCACACATTTTAATGCATTCATCTCTAAGAGTAGAACATTTCTTTGTGCTGTCTAAATACATTCATTACCTAAGAGAGGAATCTCAAATAAAATGCCTCCAATATTTTTAATAGTCACTATTTTTACTTTCTGTACTTTTCTGTATAAAACACACCCACATTGTTCACTTGTGCCTTGTCATTACAGAAAGCTCAGTTTACGCCATGTTTATTCGTATGGTAATCTCATTTTCACCCCATCTGAGCTGGGGTGGAAGGGTGGCAGTGACTGTTTGGCAGTATCTAACATCCTGGCACAGATGCTGCAGTTAAAGGGCACAGACTCTGCGCCTGCTGATACTCAACCAATCTGTCTATCAAAGTCTTGGCAAGGGGAGTTGGCCAAGAGAGAGGTTATTTACTAGAAAAACAAGCAGAAGGGAACAGAAAGAAAAAAAATGTCTGAAGCTCTTTGCAGTGAAATGGCTGAAAAAGGATGATAAAATTAGACACACCATGAGAAAGTGAAAGAGAAAATCTTGAAAGAATAGAAGGGTGCACACAAACTAAATAAGAAAAAAAAAAGAACATGCTTCCTCCAGTCAGCCGACTCCTGTCCTGGGCACAATGACTGAGCAGACCTCTCCCTGACTCACTGCAGGCCTTCTTACCGAAGCCACAACTATTCACACTGCGGCGTTTTTGTTTACTTTAACAGGACCACAGTCGCACTCAGCAAAGAACACACTGTATTTATTTAACTGCGCGAGTCCGGCGTAGTGCATCACAAATTTATTTTTATATTTAGACATTTCTCACCGCTCTGTGAGTGCGCCTGGAATTGAGTTTTCAGACAGTCACAGGCCTTCAGGTTTTCACCAACAAGATTAACAATGTTAAGATGTTCTTTCATTCATGTGGATTACAGAATTTAAAAATTGGGTGTTGAAAATTTCTCTGTAACATCTAAAATTATTTAATAATGTTGGATTTTTTTAAAATATCAAAACAGACAGAAATTACCACTCAAACAGTGACGTTACAGAGGGAAGTTAAGAGCAAGCCTACTTTTAACCACAAGGAGGAGCAATTAGCACAAATGATCTATCCTTTCCAACTGCTTGTTTGTTCAGATTTCCCTCTAATACCTCACTTTCCTGGTGTTAAAATGCATTTAAAAAAATTAAATACATTGTATCTGTTTTGCTAAGCACTTTATTTAACTGTCGTATTCTATTAGCTTTGACACCGGCTCTAGGAAGAGGCGTTGACATTTTTTCCTCAGCGGCTGACCCAGGACTGATCTTGGTTACTATCCTGAGGTCTGGAAACAGCTGCAGAGCAAGGCTGCCAAAGGGAGAAGCTATCAATGGTAACCTCCCACCGCTCTGATAATAGCAGTGTTGGCTTTCTAGCAAGAGGATCATTCACCTTCCATCAACAGGTTTAAAAGGTCTGTCAGTGCCCCAAAGGAAAATACAACATAATTTAAGTAAGTTTACATGCACTTTGTATTTGTAGGATGTTTCTTTTTAATCCAATGCTTCAGTTAGATTAAATTTAAAGCGTAATCATTAAAATAATGTGAAATGAGGAGGAACATATATACACAACACCAAAAAAAGGATACATTTTACTCTGGATCAGTGTTAGCGTTGTTTCCACTTGTGCTTGGTGTTCAGATAAAAACCTATAAATGAAAACCCTGCAAAGACATCTGTCAGTTTAGGTCAGACTTAAATCATGAAAAAATACTAAAAATACTTTTTAAAAAATGCTTAAAAAATAAACTTGCAACAGTAATGTCACATAAAAACTGCATGTATACAAAACCCAGTCAAATCTGATAAAAAGCGCTGAAAACATTTGCTCATGTTAGCTAAGAATTTAAAAAGCTTTTTCTCTCAGGAGAGTTATACATCTGCATCTGATTTCACTTTGGGATTCTGTGAGTGCCACTGAGAGCAGATCGTGTACCTAAGTGCACAAAGCATCACTGCACACTTAGGTACGGCTTCCCAGAGGTGCAGACTTGGTTTAGTTTGTATGTGAAATGTCTTTGTTCCGACTATCCACAACTGTCAACACATCCAAAAGTTTGGCTGTGTGCATGAATGTGGCATCCAATTGTGACTGATCCCCATGCATAAAGGTAAACATGTGCTGGGATGCTTGCCTGCCTGCAAAGAGAGGCTTACAGTAATATTGCCTCTGTAAACTATTCCCCTCCAAAAAATCTTAAGTAAACCATTTCACTTTTATTTAATTATGTGTTAATCAAACCACAAGGTGAATTCTTTGATCATGTCTCAGTGTAGCTATGCAGGTTCTTCATTCAGAGCATTAGTATTTCTTCCAAAGACTCGCTGATGACAGCCTGGAATGTCTCCAGAGGAGCTGGCAGGATGCACCGACTGGTGACTGACCAGCACCACAGTCACTCCACTCACTGTCCACATGGCTAATTCTTCTCAGCACTCCTCAAAGTGAAAGTTATTCAAAGTAATTAATCGCACGTGTTGAGTTCACTTCGCATGAACCCACTTCACTTCACTCTGCCATGAGACTTGAGAGTGACCTTGCTAAAGGTTATTAATGACCTCAAATGCCAGATATGAAACACTGACATTTGGATGTTCTAAGTGGTAACTTTGCATTGATCTGGAGAGGAGCAGGCAAAGCAGTGAAGGTGGTGGTGCTGTCCTATTTTTGAAATGGGACAGCACCCAGTGGCACAGGTCTGAGTGACAGGACAAGTGTTGAGCTGGACCCTCCCCTCCCTCATTTGGAGCAGGCATTCCTCAGTGTAAGCAGACCCCCTCCCATCATATTTCTCTCTCCTTCTCCCTCTCTCTTTCCCTTGGCTGTGGCAGTTGGCTCACACTGAATATGGGTGGGCACACAGAAATGTGTGTGTGCTTGCATGTTTGTGTGTTCAGGTGTGAGTGCGAGCTCAGAGGGAAGTCAGCACCCGGGCGGTAAGGTAGGCAAAGAGCAGGTCAGAGATTTCCAATGGGGCCCTGACTGGGGCCAAAGCACTGAGGGGGGCCCTCAGATGAATGATAAAGGCCTTCGAGGTAGACAAAATAACCGCAAAAAAGAAGAAAAAATAAACAAGAAGACACAGAGAGTAGAACAATGGTTGCAGAGGAAGTGATCATTACATTGTCCGGTGGAGCGCCATGGGGGTTTCGTCTCCAGGGAGGTGTGGAACATCAGAAACCACTCCAGGTAGCTAAGGTAAGGCGAGTCACTCAGCAGCTTGGACAGCAGCCAGCATTTCACAGTTTGCTGGGAGAACAGGGGAAAGAACAAACCTGTGTTAGAGTCAACAGCACCACTAAGCAGAAGGGAAACAGCAGCTGAGTTTTATTGTGTAGAGATTTATAGAGCTGTGGACAAAGTTTAAAAGGACCATTAGCAGCACTACATGTTGGTTTGGGGCCTGAATATGAGTCATGATCTTTTTTTTAATGCAGAGATGTACTCATGATTCATCGGGTGAACTTCAAACTGCAAGTACAGCTAGCTGGGAACGTTAGGCGATCCTGCTGTATATGTTCCATTAACTACTTTGCCTGTTAAGTTCAGCATTATAGTGAATTAGAGTGACACTAACTGAGAAATCAAGTGACAACTGCTGAAATGTTTTTCTTGTTGCTCTGAGCAGTAAAACTTAATGGTGAAGACATTCACCACCTGACCAGAATTCTTCATACATGCACCATAGTTTCAATGGTCAAGTTTAACCATTCATCTGGTTGTTGTTGTAAATAGTGAAAAATATACAAGTAAGCAACAAATTCACTCTGGTTCAGACCACACTGATGTCTGTGAAAAAAAACATACTTTTTTTACTTTGAGAAAATTACAGAATACTCTTCCATTCATGTCTTTGGGGGGAAAATCAGTCCACTCAAGGTAGAGGAAATATTTAACCTCACATAGAGCCTCTCAGCTCGTTTTTCTCTCCAAAAGCAAATTCTTCGTTTTGGTACCCACACTTGGCAGAACTGAAGCAATCCAAATTTCAGTCCTGATCTTCACTTAGGAATTCAAAATGTGGCATGATATCTGAAGAGGAATGTATGCTGGATAAAAGGATTAATTAGGCTTCCAAGAACATAAAAAATAACTCCTCTGATATAACGCTGAAAAAAGACACCCAGATAAGGTAAAGTTCTAGTTTCATTTTATAACTCAATAATTATACTGTATGTGCCAGTATTACATAGATTCCATGTCTTCTTGATATTTATTTCATATTTAGAGTTTTTTCACTAACAAATATGTAGAGAATGAGTAAACTTGGTGTAACTGTTTTTACAAAAATCAGTTTTTCTAATATAATAGTTCAGGATTCACTTTGTGAATGCATAGTTAGTCACATAATATAGAAAATACATACATTCACACATACTTTCCATAAATGTTGACTGGGCAGAAGTACTTCTGAAGGTGCCTATTTATAGCTGAGAAGCATCAGGTCTCTAGGTCAGCCAAGGTGTGTGTTTCAGCTCAGTACTCAAAAATTAGCCTCATACACTATTTCTGAACATGCAGTAATCATCTTGCCACTGGAGGAATCTTCAGTTCCTTGCAGGTTTGCATGAGAAGGACTTCCTGGTTGTTTAAAATCTGTCACTCTGCTTTATTCCTGTTCAAATACCACATATGCTTTCCTTTTCTTCTTCTTCTTCGCTTTTATCCCCATTGTATTATACAATTTTTCTCCCCCCCCCCCCCCCCCAAAAACCCCCCAAATTTTTCCCCCCCCCCCCCCCCCCCCCAACCACCAAAAATACATTCATTATAAAAAAAATAATTCAAACCTCTCTCCTCTT
>VOQJ01017407.1:53432-67024 GCA_015052665.1 Apistogramma diplotaenia | reverse complement strand
TCGCACAGGAATCTTGCTTGAGGCTCGAAGGCGTAGTGGCAAACCCAAACCTATGTTCACCGTGCCAGATGTTAAAAAGAAGTCCCCCAATCCTGAACTGTTGTCTATGGTGCAGAACCTGGATGACAGATCAAGTCGGTACAAATATGGCCAGCCGCCCATTGACAATATCTATAATGATGCTGAGGAAGACAGGGATGATGACACTGGCATAGGGAAAGTGCCTCCCCCGGTGGCACCCAAACCCCGGGTTGTCCATGAAGTACCACAGATTCTTCAAGCAGGAGGTAAGGGGGCCCAACTGTTTGCCAAAAGGCAGAGCCGCATGGGTATGTATGTAGTGGATGCTCCACCTGAGGCTCCTTACCAGAAGGAAGGGTCAATGCACAGTGCAGCACAACCCCTTGGTCCCTCCCTCAATCCTTCACTTCCCTCTCAATGGAAATACTCTCCTAATGTCCGTGCACCTCCACCCATTGGGTACAACCCTCTCTTGGCCCCATCTATCCCTACTGGGCCTCAGAGAGAAACAAACAAGCCAGACAACAGGGGTATAGGAAGCTCTCCAAGAGAGGGCATCAAAGCACTAGATTTTATGAGAAGGCAGCCATATCAGCTCAACTCTGCCATGTTCAACTATGGGGGCAGCGCAGCTAATCTATC
Source organism: Apistogramma diplotaenia (assembly GCA_015052665.1). Classification (NCBI taxonomy): domain Eukaryota; kingdom Metazoa; phylum Chordata; class Actinopteri; order Cichliformes; family Cichlidae; genus Apistogramma; species Apistogramma diplotaenia. The sequence goes on along the minus strand of VOQJ01017407.1, from coordinate 66,361 downwards.
AGCCATGCCTTCTTACCAGGCCCAACAACGTGATTACACACCAACAATGGTGGGAAGCTCCTTGACCTCACCAAGGCAGATCCCTCTCAAAACAGCCCGTGTTTATGAGATCAAACGATTTTCCACACCTACACCCATGTCAGGCCCATCTCTGGCTCCCAAAGTCATTGCACCTCGCTCAGCAACTTCACTTGGAGAACGTTTGACTCATTCCAGCATGACCTCCCCACCTCCTGAAACTTTCGCTCCAGCTCCAGCTCTTGTCTTGACAACACCACCAGACATTGCACCAATTCCAGCTTCAGCTCTGTCCCAACCAGCTGGACCACCTAGCCTTCCAAAATTTTCTGCCACCCCTATTCCAAACCCCGTGCCCCCTGCAATCCCTACACCTTATGCTCCAGTTTCATATACCACTGGGCTCCAATCAGCCAAACAGTTCCAGAGCGCTCCTGAGCTCAGCATCCTTGCCTCTCTTCCCCCACTCAAGTCCAACCCAATACAGGCACCCAAACCACACTTTGTGGCCACCAAGGGAGGTGTCCAGCCCCGTGTTTGGAGGCCAGGGGCAATCTGAACAACATTGCAGCAGTGAATACCATGCTTGGACATCTTCATATTCATGAAATGACTAGTCAAACATGGACAGGAATCATATCTGTCAGTTGCGTTAATTGATTTATAGAAACAAATACAGAGTTTAAAGATGTTGTTTTATGCTTTGGAAAACTTTGTTGGACAAAGACCCAGCTGCGAAAAGTTAGCTGACGAATTGAGAACCAAGTGAGATGAATTTGATGAGGACAATAGATCCACCAAAACATATTTGTTGCTCAAAATGCTGCTTATCACGTTTATTTTGCTGCTAAAAGATTTAATGAGTGACACTAGTTATAGGCTATACCACCATATACTGTATACTGTGTAGCTCACAGCCTGTCCTGGGGGAGGTTTGTGTAAGGCTTCTGGAGATCTCTTCTACTAATTTAGCAGATAACCCATCTAAACAGAGCCTGTACTGAATTATTCTTTGAAACTTGAAATGTCTGAAAAAATTCATAGCTGCCATTTTGATCATAGCTCAAAACATTGAAACTGTATGTTGTGTGTTGATTGGAAGAGGTTTCACATGTAATTTACAGTACTCATCCTACTCAGTCATGTACACAGTATTTTCTTTTACCCACTAAAAAACTAAACCATGGTGACCTACTCTTTTTATCTGGGTGTTTAAATCACTGTTTGAAAAGTGCAAAATGTTTTAAACGCCTCAGCTCACTGGGGATTTATAAGTGAAGAGAAGGTTTGCTCTTGCAATGTGTTAGAGAGTCAAATATCTATGCTCACCATAGCTAGAGAGAAATGCTATCTTTTTAGCCCCTGCCACATACAGAACAACAAGTGCCTGGGCTGCCGCTAAGTGAACACTTGTCACTAGATACCACTGCTTCTATTTGCCACCTAAGCACACCAGAGCCTCCTTAGCATCAGTGTGAACTTTGCAGATACATGTGAACTCATAGCTTTTATTACACAAATAACGCAGATGGAGATTTTATTTTGTAAAGTTTAAATTTATTCTGAGGGAATGCAGGGGAAAGTAGATAGACAGAGAAGCACTGGCATTTGCGAAAGGGTTCGAGGAAAGAGGGTGGCTGTGGAAGGAGGATGTGGGAAAAGTTAGGAAAAATGGGATCACAATTCTTTTGCTGCCCATTTCTCAGAAATGGTTATAATCAAAGAGTCTCTGGGGCTTGAAAACAGCAACTGGAGGAAAAAAAGAGATCCAGTCGCCCTTTTCAAGCCCCAGAGACTACTATGACCTGGATAGCTGAGAACCTACACATCTCACAATCAAAGACCATTAGTTAGTTTGATATCCCACAGCCTCTAGAAATTAAAGTAAAATGACCAGGGAAGTTGGAGCCATGAAGTTTGTTGGACAGACGCACAGAAGTTTAGCTGGTGTGTTTTAAATAATGGCTGCTGTTAAAAAGTAAGGACAAACGTGTTTAATGGATATGTATTTTCAAAGACTGGATATGCTAACAGAACAATTAAGAGACACAGAAAGACAGTTGTGTTAATTTGTGGTGTTCTTGGGAGATATTTTTCTTATTTTTTACCCTTTTTAAAATACAGTTTCTCTTAAAGCTTTTTCTAGTTTTCAATATGTTAGAGCTGCAAAAAAATAGATCTTGGATATAGATAAGCTGAGGTGTACAATGTGATATATGTTTCTGAAAGTATATGGATTAAATTTGAGTGTAATAAATGTTTGTTATTAAGTAGAGGTTTATACTGACAGATGACGAGGTATTTTTAGAGGAATAAAATTAGATATAAAAGGCTCTCCAGTTGTCTGACATGTCTGATTTTATACTGCCCTCTGTTGGTCAGTCTATTGATAAATGGCAAAAATCTATTTGTAATTGAGCAATGCAATGACTGTAACTGTATATTAGTTTAAATATTAAAAAAGATTAAAACACAAACAGCACCTTTTCACATGAGATTGTTTCATAAATTATGCAGTTTTGTAGCTCAAGTATGAAAATAATGAAATAATGATGAAATAATGAAAATAATAATTAAACCATATTCCAACATATGGATGCTTCATTCTAGAAAAATCTGTGTGTTCCTCCAGTGTGACCCCGTCAGAATCAGCTCATTTTCATTTAAACAATAACTTTAACATAGTTAATGAAGCCATGCAAAATTCTACCTGTAGTCTGGTCATATTTTACAAGTTACAGACGTTTAAACCTCCAAGATTTCTGTCAAAATTTGGCAGTTTGCTCCTTTTGTTCAGCATCTTTGAGACCTGCACTGGAACTAGCCAGATGACATCTTTAGGGCGAGAAAACGCATTCAGGCTTTGTTGAAGAAACAAAAACAAAAAAACTGGAACTAAATCAAAGGTAGAGCCACTCTGAGCATCACAATGTAAATATTATAACGTATCTTTATAACTCCAAGCATCAGTATTATGGGATATATCACAGCTTAAGTATCAAAATACCACCAATTTAATGTCTTTGACATGGAGGAACACAAACAGTATGATTGATGATGTCATGATGATGACAACAAAAAATACATTATTGGATACACTTTCAAAGGTCATATTATAATGTTGGCTGGATAGCTAGTCAGTACATGTTACAGTATATGAAATATGTCCTTTTTTAGTTTCATTCTGGCTTTTAGCCACAATCCATCCAAGGTATTTCGTAATAGTCTCTTTTAATGCAAATGTTGGAGCCTTCAGTGGTTGTTGGAGAATCAATTAGCTTCTGTTTCACATGTGCTAAAACTTTGAAGAGTTACAGAATTTATTAAATCTGTAGTTAGTTGTCATCTGGTGGTCTGTTAGTAGTCTGCATGAGTGGCTTACATTTGGAAATACAGATAGTCGGGGCGGGGGGCATCATCATTTGCACAATTTTTTTTAGTTTGTAACATTCAAAAAGTGCATTAACGTTTGAAACTTTGAAGAAATGCTTGTTGTTTAAGGCCATCTTTTCATTTCCAAACCCACAAATCTGTGTTTCTGAATCTGGAATCAAAATATATACATGTATATTTATGTATACATTCTGACTTTAAAGTGAGAATAGGTTCTATATAAAGTTGTATTATGTGCTTATTCATTTTCTTGCCTATATGAAGACCTGCCACTGAGTGGTGCTGTGGCACTGCCGTGTGCACTGAGCATGCAGTCAGAAGGGCATTTTGTTGCCAACCCCCACACTCATGGAGGTGGGGTGGGGCTATATATAGGGCTGCTAATACCCCAACATAATACTATTTATTTATAATGAAAATGACATTTTGCCAGGTCACTACTGTAATTAAAAATTACTTCTTAATTTGCTTACTTAAAAAAAGATCTAATAAAAAAATAAAAAAAGGCTTCTAGCTTATGGAACATTTCTATTTCAAGATGTGTGGAAAGCTTCCTGTGGAGTGGTTTCCACTGGACTGCTGAACTAGTAATAGAACAACTGCAGTATATTTTAGTGCCTTCCTTTTTCTCCTCTCTTAATATCTGGTTGGTATTTCGTTTGTCACAGTATTAATTGCCACATAGATGTTTAGGAGCGAGAGTATGGACATTTCTAAGTTTCAAATGAAACATTGACAGGTGTCCAGGAAATGTGTAAAAAGAGTGTAAAAACGAGCCTGTTTAAAATAAGGCCGACCTGAATCAAATTTAAGTAAGTTAACTATCTGAGATAAAGGAAACAATGAAAATTGAGCAGCTGCCCTAATGTCATAAACCTCAGTACCAGCTACCTTTCACAGTTGTCATAATTGTGCATTAAAAAGCTTATTTTGCATATATAAAGTAAAATGAGCCACATCTAACTTGGGGTGGAAGTTTGTCCTATAGGCACAGTGTTGCACAGGGCATATACAGTAGGTCAATTATACCTCAGGACCCCTAGCAGTATGTTGCCAGTTGATGATGATGATGATGTTCTATAGAAAGTGAGAGTGCAACTTTATCCACACAGTGAAGCTAGTAGTATTAATAATAATGTATTTTGAGGCTATTGTTTGTTGTGATTTGGTGCTATACAAATATTGAAGTTTCCACAGGAGTCTGTGTAGTCCTGTGACACACTTATCATCAGTAAGTGTGACCACCTTTATAAAAAAGCAGAGGTTTTGGCAGCTTTCTGGACTGAAGCATTTACTTGTGTAGCAATCTTGGACATCCCAGGAAATTTGACCGTGCAATGCTCAGAAAAATTGCAAAAACCCCCCCAAAAAAACAAAGCGGTTCATGTAAGATTCTTCTCTAATTAAACAAACAAACATGGCAGGACAGTTTACGTTTGCAAATTTGCCTCTCCAAAGTGGAGATGTTAGGCCATAATGCACAGTGTCAGTTTTGATTTTGACCTGTCTGTTGTTTATGCTCTGTTTGTGTTTTTCTCCTTGTGTCTGGCTGCACAACTTCCACACTTCCACTGAAGGTCAGCGGTTCAATACCCGACTCAATAAGCTGCTACTCCGGTCTGCATGTCTAAACCCCAAATTACTCGATGCATCATTCAGTGCAATCCTTCAGGTACAAGTCCATTTACAGTAGAATACATTTTCTTCACTTGTTGTTGTCCTTTGCATGCTCTCCACTACATTTTGATTTGTTTGATATCTGATAGCTCATTCTCCTCATGTCCGTCACTCTCAGTGCTTCGGGGAAACTGAAAATGTGACAGTCTAGTGCCAGCTTAGAGGATGGTAAGGAAGAAAGGAGCTAACCATCAATCTGAAACATGAACTGACGTGGCCTTAATATATACACATACTTAATCTTCAGCTTGCACTGTGCATTTATACTCTCATTCTCTCTCCGGTCTCTCTGCGTACCCTAAACACACCCCGGAGACCTTTGAGGTTATCTTATAGTTGAGTTCTGCCCCCCCACCCCCCCTCGCTCTTTGCTACTAAATATAGGCTTCTGAGCCATCTGTGAGAATGATTTTGTTCCCTTAATATCACCATCAGCACTTTCAGCTGGCCAACAGAGACTTCTTTCCTGGCCTTAATGCCCCCCCACCCCCACCCCCCATCTTGACACCAACACCCACACCCCCAGCCCCCTGAAAGATCTGCTATCTGAGTGTTGGTTTGGTTTTGCACTTCCCGGGACCTGGGTCCAGGCAAACGTAGAGTCAGAGGCACTGAGGGATTTGTAAACTTGTGATCGAGATCACCAAGATCGGTTCCTGGGTCTCCTCTTCGCTGTTCGGTATTTATAGGTCTGTCTCTCCTGCCGGGATTACAACAAAAACCAGGTGAGTGGATCTACATCCCACAAATCACTGTGTCCATTTGTTCTGCTAATCGACTGACAACTTGGATTTCAATTTTGGACACTGCAAAAATGATGGGAAGCATTTATAATGTGCAATGTGGTCGTAGTCACATTGTCTGCATGTTTGCAGCAGATCTTAAGGAGAACCTAATGGAAGACCCTGATAGCTCGATAAACAAAAAAAATATTGGTTAGCAGATTAATTCCACCAAAAAAAGAATTAGACATGTAACATGGTTATGAAAGTCCCTTTGCGGCTTTTAAAATGTGCTGCCATTTCTTAATATTACCAAAAGAATGGGCGAATGTGCTGATCATCTCTCTTTGTGGGCGTTGCAGAGATTTTATATGGTCCTGCCAAACCCTGAGAGGGGTTCGGTAAATCTGAGAACAGATGTCCCTCGGCTTGTAATTATTTAAGGGAATTAAAAGACAGTGCTGAAAATATAACATCAATAACTATTCTAGTTTGAGAGACGCACAAAATACATCGAATTATTATGTGGCGGTGCATATTGTGTTCTTAAGGGTCGTGTCGAGCCCATTTGATAGTCGAATGACGCCATTGCATGTCGCTAAAATGTCTTGGCTGGAAATGGCTTTCAAAAATAGCTGCAGTGGCTTGAGTTACAGCAAGTAGATGTGATGTGATGTTTTGCCACTCGACTGGGCCTTAAAGAAACTGCTGAGAGCTGAAGGTGTTGATATCGGTTCAGAAAGACAAAAAACTAAGCAACACAGTCGCAACACAGTCATACAATTACAGATAAACCAGATGCATGTCCTACACAAGGGGCATATTGGCCTATGAGGCAGGAAAGCACGTGTCCCACTTTGCCCACCCCTGTGTGTTCATGCAGGACACTGAGGGATCTGATCATATGAACAATTCCATTAATTTTATAATCCTAAGACTTTCACTGCAGCACAAATAGCACCAGAATCCTCAACCACAGCATGCATCTGTTTACGTTGACGCAGTCTGTGTACAGATCTTGTGTCTCCAAACAAAACTGAAACATATATTGAGCTATATGTTTCCTTCAGGGCAGACTTCTATTTCACTAGAGAATGTTAGGAATCTGGGGGCACTGACATCCCGCTTGAACTTGAAAAATGAGGAGGGCCCTCGCTGTCAGTATGTCTGATACATTCAGGTCCTAGGGGGATTCACTTTCAGGGGCTGATGGTGGCGGTAAGGTGTTGATGGTGGAGAGTTATCTTACAAATATGGTGCAAATCAGTGTTAGAATTGAAATATAAACATCCCTTTCAGGGTATTTAAAACTTGAAAGTCATGCTATGGTTCATTATTCCTTTGAATACAAATGCATGGTGTGAAACAGAATATTATAACTGAGGATATCAACCACTTTCCTCTCTCTGATTTCTCTTTTTTGAATGTTTCATCAATGTTGAATGAATCCCTTTCATGATGTTGTTTTTTCTGGATAAGCTTTGGCATTACCTAACTCTTGAGTATGAAGGTTTCACTTTTATCTTCACTTGTTAAGTATGTTTTTTTAAGCTGGAGGTAATGTTCTGTGCTCTCTCCTGGCCTTGCAGTCATGCCTCTGGGAACACCTGCTCCTCTAACCAAGCGGAAAAAGCCCTCCAAGATCATAACTGACCTATCACATATCGCTCAGGATGGTAAGGCTGACATAAAATGACGCGACCAAGAAACCTAATTGCCACTGCTCAGAACAGCTTTCAGATAAACACAATACGCAGAAATAGATGGATTATGTGGGTGGTAGAGCAAGTTCTTGGGCTACAAATATCAGAGAACAAGTTGTGATAGTATCTGCAGTCCAATTAAAACAAAACATCTGCAAAATTCATTGACAAAGTTTCACATTCCGTGTTGCTAATCAAATACACTGATCAGTGAGCATGACCACTACTATAAAACAGAGGTTTTGTCAGTTTGCTGCTCTTCAGCATTCAGATGTGTGTTAACATGAAATTCGACCTGAGGTCAGAATGTACAACGTGTAACGAGAAATTGTAAAAAGTCCAAGAGTCACATCTCAGACCTCAGTGTCTGTATGCTTATCAGTACAGACACCTCATACTAACTGTCAAGCACGGTGGGTGGATGGGTGATGATTTGGGCTTGTTTTCCAGCTACAGGATCTGGTCACCTTGCAGTCACTGAGGCTACGTTCACACTGCAGCCTTTTTGCTCCTATGCGACCTGTATCTGATCTTTTCATGCCAGTCTGAACAACACAGATCCGATTTTCAAATGCAACCCAGGCCATTTGGATATGTGGTCCTAAATCTGATTCGTAGCCGATCTTTTCAAATGAGACCTGAGTCTGAACGGCCGGGTTGCATCATATCCAGCCTGCCCGTCATTAATACTCGGCAAACGTCACGAAGAAAAACAGACAACCACGGTGGACCATCCATGTTTACCTCTGCAAACACTGAGCACGCTCGCTACGTGTGACGTTATAAATCCTCTACTGCGCATGCGGGACACTTAGCTTTATTTGCCGTTCACACAGGAGGTCAACATACAAGTATGTGATGTATTTGGAAATGTGAATGACACCCAAAAAAAAAACAAGAAAAAAAAAAGGATTTCACAAAAAAATCGTACATGAGTCACTTCAGGCTGCAAAGTGAACGTAGCCTGAGTCCACCATGAACTCCTCCTAAAGATTGGGTAGTGCAACAGGAAAAAGATCCCAAGCACACCAGAAAATCTACAACAGAATGTGTTGCAGTGGACCAATCAAAGGCCAGACTTCAGCCTGAATGAAGTGCTCTTGCAAGACCTTGAGAGAGTTGAGCATAAACAAATGACAGGCAAACCTCAATGAACTAAAGCAACATAAAGAAGAGTAAAGACGAGTGGGACAACATTCCTCCACAGAGATGTGTGAGACTGATACAGAAAGTCATACTGAAAACAATTACTTGAACTTATTGATGTTAAAAGTAGTTCCACAAGCTATTGAATATGAGGTGTACTTAGTTTTTCAAAGCACTACAAAGAGTCCTGTGAAAACTTTCTTTTTACATGGCCACATGCCACTATTACACATTATTAAATATTGTCCATTTTTTGTCTAGTTTTAAGATAAGATAAGATAAGATAAGATAAGATAAGATAAGATAAGAACAGCCTTTATTGTCCCACAGTGGGGAAATTCGGGTGTGCCAGCAGCCTGAGGTTTATACAGGGTTAAGGAAATGTTACAGCAATATATACAAAATAGAGTAATAATAATTATATTCTAAACACAATATAGCAGTGATATAGCACTTTATACTGTAAGGTAAAAGCTAAGTTGTAGCTTTGTCACAGTCATAAGAGTAATAACTGTATATATGTGATTTATTTCACATTGATATGTTTACACAGAACACAAATAGCATCTTTGTTTATCAAGACCATTTTTAACAGTTATGACTAAACCTGTAAGCTTATGATTATCTGGGAGGTCAAGTTATTTTACTAATAAAGATTGCCATTCTTAAAACAAAGCCCTCTTTATGAGTTAGCACTACTTTTTTAAATCACACTTACCAATGTTAGGATGATTGTTTGGTTCTCACTTACCTAGAATATGAATCGGAGCCAGAGGCATCGGAATTTGACCTGGGAACAAAGATCAGGACTCCCAAAGACATCATGCTGGAGGAGCTCTCCCTGATGAAGAACCGAGGCTCCAAAATGTTCAAGATGAGACAGCAGAGAGTGGAGAAATTCATCTATGAGAACAACCCTGACATCTTCAGCAGTGAATCGATGGTGAGAGCCTGGTTCCAAGAAAAACGAAATCGAGTTTGTCATTACAACAGAAAGCTATTGATATGTGGATAATTCAACCAAATTTTACACAAATAAACCTTGAAGTAGCTCTGAATTCCATGCAGAAAGTTCATAGCTGAAGAACTGCATCTACACCTTTACAATCTGGCTTTCAGTGACATACCTATTAGTACAAGGATGCAGATGCTTAAATGTTTAAATGTTAAGTCACTTGGACTTTAGATCATTACTGATCAACCTTAAGTGTGACAAGTATTTTTTCACAGTCTGGAACCAGATAAAGACCACCAATATGCAATCATCATTCTAAGTACTCAAATGTTCATCCTGATTACTCAGTAAATACAAATCAAAGTGTTTTGTGGTGTATGGTTGTTTAGAATATCCATATTTCTTTCAGGACAACCTCCAGAAATTTGTTCCCTCCCTGGGAGGTCAAATGGGAGGTCAAATGATAAACCTTGGTGGGCATTTTGTTAGCAAGGAGACCGGACGTTTGAATTTTGTAGGGCTACAAACAGGAGGACTGGCCCCTGTGCCTCCTCCAAAGCCTGGAAGCAAAGGGGCAGGAAGAGCAGGAGGTGCAGGAGGGGCGGGAAGTGCAGGAGGAGCAGGAGGAGGTGTGGATGAGAAAGATGGAAAAGGAGAAGGTGGTAGTGAGTGGTCTCCACTAAAAGGTTGGTATATTTTCTGTTTTCTTTTTTTGAGATAATACTACAAAGAAAACTTTATTCATTTAATATCAATATCCTTCATTGAACCACCTGTTCAGATAGCTTTTAAATGTGAAGAAAACACACAGCTCCCATTCCCGTCCTGGCTCTAATTCAGCGTTTAACCTGATCATCTGTGACTCATCAATAAAATGGAACCCATCCCAACAAACCTAACCAACCCTTCCCAAAATGTTAACCAGTTTCATCTAAGTAAGTGATCGACAAACGTCACATCATATGCAGCATCTGTGGATGGCTTTCTTTACAGGAGGAGGAAAAGATGGCGGAACTAAGAAGAAAACTTATGTGAAAACCTATGTGTCACCATGGGAGAAGGCCATGAAGGGTGATGAAGGTCTGTTAGCCACCCTAAAAACTGAAATGCCACATCCCAGTGCCACAAAGGATCTGCCCAAGTACAAGTGTTTCAACAGGTAGCTCCGTCAAGCTCTGATATGAAGAAGATGTGTGAAAAACAGGGGCTTTAATTAACCTCTCACCTTTGCTTTGACAGGAGTGCCATGCCCTTTGGCGGCTTTGAAAAGGCCAATCAGTTTCTGAAATTTCAGCTGCCAGAAGCTGAGCCGACCAAAGAGGAGCCTGAACCTGCGGTGGTGTACCATCAAGACATTAGCTGCCGGCCTTCCTTCAACCGCACTCCTATTGGCTGGGTGGGCAGCAGTGAGCCCAGCAGCATTCACATGGAGACCGATGCTGTGCCCTTCGATGGAGAGACTGATGAGCTGTGAAAGCATATTCATACTGTGATCACTGTGCACATACTCACACGCAAGCATGACTGCATGCATACACAATAGCATGCACACACAATAGATGACCTTACAATTAACTATTACACTGATGAATTTGAATTCCTCAGCATGGACAACTGAAAGCATACATGAAACGACATCATTAACATGGTCTGTATTTGGTTGTAGAGACAAGCTTTAGTTGTTACGCAGAGATGAAACATCAACATGTTTATTTGTTAAGTTCATAAGTTGAGCCAAATGTTGAGCCCTGAATGTTTGCTGCTGTAGGTGACAAATCGCAGATCGTGTCATTGAGGAAAGAATGAATCATATATGACAGATAGATGATGGATGCTGAGTAACTATTGTGCAGGCTGTCTGAATGCCAACTTGTTCCCTGTTATATGCCCAGACTGCCTTTTTTTGTTGTTGTTATGAATGTCTGAGCTCTAAAAAAAACTATAAACCTGTGTAACTCAACATGCATGCAGTTTCTGATCCCTTAACCAAACAATACAACACAGTTTCTCCACAATAAACTGTAACACTGTAAATAATTTTGCATATGGGGGAATTCTTTAAAAATGCATCTGTATGTACAATGTAAATATCAAAACTCTTGCATGTAAGCAAAGTATCTTCACAGTTAAAATCAAATAATTTAGTATAGTATAATTTAGTAACTATTTCAGCAATCAGTTACTTATAAGAACTACAACTGTTTCTTTATTGTAGAATGATAAATTAGCTTTTAAATACAAAAACTGGCTTTAAGCTTATTTTTAGCTAATTTTAAAGCTGTCAGGTTCAAATGACATAAATACGTTATAGAGGATATATTTGATAGTGGATGCTAAATATGAAGCTGCCAGGCAGAAGAGGAAGACCACAGAGAAGATTCATGGACGTAGTGAAGGAGGACCGACACGCAGAAGGTTGGGTGCTATGGACAGGAGGCAGATGACCCGCTGTGGCGACCACTAAAGGGTACAGCTGAAAGAAGAAGTGCGAAATTCCTCGGAGTAGCTTAAGTACAGACTAAATCCAAACCAAGAAATCATAAATAACGATAATTAGTTCAGTAAAATACTAAATATGAAATTACAAATAAGAACCTTTTTTAATAGTACTTCTCCGGCTAAGCAACTCCCGCACAATTGGGGGCAGTCATGCTTCAAAAAGTTATAGCTAAGGAAAAGGAAAAAGAAGAATTCAGTACCTTTGAATGTTGGATACCGGGGGAATCTGCTGTTCAGGCGCTGCAGTAAAGTCTGCAGCCTGCAATGGACACCAGCCCAGCATTACAAGGTAACATTACAGACTCTTCAACCGATTTGCTAGCTTCGCTAAATATGTATTTTGGTGGGATGGTTTGCGGAATTTCCCTGGAAACCTCGCAAACTAATGACCAAAATCAGCACGTTTAAACAGATATTTGTAATGTTAGTGGCCTCGTCATGAGCTCACATACCGAGACGATTTCTGGTGTAGTACCGTCAACTTGTTTGGGCATATGGGGAGTTAAGAGGGTCGAAACGTCAGCGCCAGCAACCGCTGGACAGTGTTACCTAGCGACGGCAGTGTTAGCCAGCGGTATAGCGCCTCATCGTTGAGCTGACTTCAGTCGATAGGGTGACGAAATGCGTAGTTTTCCTCCATATACGTTTCTCAAGTATATCTCAAAGTAAATAAAAATGTGCGCTAGTAAAATGTTATGTATGAAAATCTGTATTAAAAGTAAACTAAACAGCAACAACAAAAAGTTCATCCACTTTTGTAGAAATGTCCGGATTCCTGGAAGACTATATTGTCTGTTGTTTGTTAAATATGAGAAT
>VOQJ01017407.1:14163-32906 GCA_015052665.1 Apistogramma diplotaenia | reverse complement strand
TTGGTTTGTGGTTTTTGGGGTTGGGGGAGGGGGTGGGGGGGGGGGGGGGTGCGCTGCCATATAACACTTCATTTACCTTACAGTTTTTAAACCACAGTTGAATCTGTTTTTATACAAAAACAAGGCTGGTCACCATTACAGTCGTATGTGTGCATTGAAGTAATTTCCATCTCCTTGGTGGAGTACAGTACTAAACCACTGCACTTGGGTTTCTATGCGAGCTGCAACTGGCTCTTGTCTGGTTGGTGGATCATTTGCATAAAGTGGAGTTTAAATCTCGGGTGCTCAGCGGGCTCTGAGCTTCTGAGTATGTTTATGTGAGCGGCCCATTACTCTGCAGTTATGACATGCGTGTGGTGTAAATCTTCTCATCTCACAAAAAGAAAAAGAAAAAAAAGAAAAATTCACTGAACTGTTAAATGCTTTGAAATTGTTCCAAGAATTTTGCATACTATTCATGTAAACCTGGCAGAGCATGTGCTGTGTGTTGACTGCCAAATCAGAGCCTCAAAACCACAAAAGTAGCCCTGTTTTTTATTTGTTTTCTTTTGGGAGTGTGGGTCTGCATGAGTTTCTTAAAATAACAATAACTTTCCTGGATTTATCCTGTGGTGCTAGGAATGAATTTGTTCAGGCAACCATGCAAGATAAAAAAAATTAATAAAAAAAAAAAATCTATGTTGGGTTTTGATGCAGCTGCTGTTTAATATGCTCAATTGTGAAAATCGCAGTTAGTTATTAAACTAAACCCCATAATTTTTTCCCGCGGATAACTTCAAATTGAACATTATAAATGATCAATTATGAAAACAGATTTTTACAACAGATCCAAAAAGAAAAAGAAAAAAAAAGTCGCAGGCTCACAGGCAGAGATTGTTGCTTTCAAATGTAACGATAGATCACATCTGTTTGCGCTTTAAAAACCATCTGATGGTTGATTTTGCTGATAAGATAAAGACTTTGGAGTTGCATAATCTTTAGAACCTTTCATTACAGTGACTGAATTCCTCAGCGATTCTGTCTGACCTCTTTTCCTCTCCCTTTGATTTGTGAACTCATGCGCAGGAGCCTTATGAATAATCTGTGATCGAGAGGCCGTGGTGATTTTTAGTGCCTTTTTTGTTCTGAGATCAGACTTCTTAGTGAAAGCAGACCCACAAACACTGGCTGTAAACCTAATGAGTTCTCACTTGTGTGATGACATGCCCATTTATTTTTAGCGGGCTGAATTTTTGATGGAACAGGAAGCTACAGAAAGTGTCGGCGTAAAAACCTCAGCATCTTTTCCCCCTCAGCTGTGTCCATCTCAGCTCGTCTTTTGTGACGTGGAAAGCGTGCAGGGAATATAAATTATCCATATCCGTAATAAATAATATAGAATAATGGTGTTTTTTTTCTCATGAAAAAAAAAATTTTTATTAGATGAATTGAGTAAATCTTCTGCTTCTACCAAAGATGAACCCAAAACCATTAATGTTTCAAATAGTTTTTAGAAGTAAAAGCATCAATTTCACTGATATAAAACTGTATTTCAGCTGATTGCAATCATCTTATTTTGGGCTTCATTACCTACAGTCTGATTGTTTAAAAAAAAATGACTCACATTTGCTGAGTGTTATTAAACTTTCTTCCATTATTCATTGTTTCTCAAGTGCAGTGACTGATGTCAGAGCTAAATTGTACTGTAAAAGCTAAATGTGCCTTTATTATTGCTTAATACCAGAGCGCATTGCTCTGCTTTACTTAATGTTTCATGCATATTTTTCTCATTTAAGTTCCCCTCATTCAGCCCGTCCTCCGCATTTTTGTGCGTTTGTTTTCCGATGCATCAATTTAAAGTCAAACGACAAATGTGATGATGAATAACTGGCGTGTATGTATAATTTTAGTATTTATTATGCAGGAATTATTGTCAATTGAAACATCTGAGAAATATCCTTGTTTAACAGGAGTTAATGGGAGTTGTAAAGCAAAATGACATTTTAGAGATCCATTCTTGTTACTGTGTATTTTATTTACACTGACTGGAGGAATCTGTCTGATGCTGGTGTTAAATACAAAAATAAAAACATTTTGGGACCTAATAAAAATACGACATTCTACGTCAACATTCAACTTCTACAGCCTCTCTGAGTTTACAGTTTGTCGTCATGTAAAAGTAGTGTAAACTACATGTCTGTATGATACAAATTCAGGTTTTCTTGGCCACTCAGAAGCTACACCTGTGGCAAACTACAGTATAAGCTGATAATTTTATTATATGCAATTTTAAAAAGGTCTTTAAAAAGTAAAAAAAGAAAAACGGCATGTACATGGTTTAAAAAAACATTGTGTAAAATTAAAAATGTTCTATATACCCACTGACCATTTCATTAGGTACACATTAACATTAGGTACATTAACAGGTATTTGACTACATGTTAACACATGTCTAATCGGCCAATCAGATGGTAGCAACACTATGCATTTAGGCATGTAGACTCAAATTAGCCATCAGAATTATGATGAAAGGCGATTTAAGTAGCTTTGTATGTGGTGTGGTTGTTGGTGCCAAAAAAAGCATTTCACAGAACACTGGGATTTTCCCATGCGACCATCTCCAGGGTTTACAGAGAATGGTCTGAAAAAGCAAAAAATTACAAGTAAGCAGCAGTTTTCTGAGTGAAAATGCCTTCTTGATGCCAGAGGTCAGAGAAGGCAGTCATCAGAAACCCCAAAAACCACTAGTTACAACCAAGGTACGCAGAAGAGCAGCTCTGAATGCTGCAGCAGAAGACCAGGTGCCACAATAAACTGAGGCTACAATTCACTCAGAATTGTCCAGTTTCGGTGAGCCTAAGATTGGAAAGATAGTAGTGTGATGACTGCTCGCAGCAGGATAACATGATATGTACAAAGCTCAGATCATCTCAAACTGGTGTCTTAAACATAACAATGAGTCTCTCGCAGCAGATGACTGCCCCTCCCTGAGCCTGGTTCTGCTGGAGGTTTCTTCCTGTTAAAAGGGAGTTTTTCCTTCCCACTGTTGTCAAGTGCTTGCTCATAGGGGGTCATTCTGACTGTTGGGTTTTTTCTGCAAGTCTTGTAGGGTCTTTACCTTACAATAAAAAGCGCCTTGAGGTGAGTGTTTGTTGTGATTTGGCGCTGTATAAATACAATTGAATTGTACTAAAATGGCCTCTAAAGTCGCCAGCTCTCAATCCAATTGAGCACCTTTGGGATGTGGTGGAACGGGAGATTCACATCATGGATGTGCAGCTGACAAATCTGCTGCACCTGTGTGACGCTCTCATGTCAATATGGGCCAAAATCTCCGAGGCACCTTGTTGAATCTACATGCATGCCATGAAGAGCCAAGAATGTTCTGAAGGCAAATAGCAGGTCCAACCCAGTACTAGCAAAGTGTACCTAATGAAGTGGAAGTGTATATTATTGTAATGACAATTAATGTTTTTGTAGTGAAAGTAACTATAACAATCAAATATTAAATAAATATACCGTAGCATAAACAGTTACTGCACAAATGGGCTAATTTTATCCTAATAAAAATAAAAACATTGGAATATCTGTAATGCATTTTTTCAGATATTTCTGTATTAACGGCCTCACATTAAAAGGGTTTGATGGGTTAAAGATGTTTCCCAGTTTGAAGGAAGTTTTTCAAAGCCAGAAGCAAGTTAATACATTTAAAGCAGTTCAAGATCATCAGCATTTCAAACACTCACCCTGAGCATGTGCTCCAGAAAGACTTTCACAAACCGTGCCTCCTAAAAATACTCAACTCCTATTAGTTTTGTTTGTGCTCTCAAGTGAGAACGAGGACAAACAAAAATCATAATCATGCATATTAGCAGGTTTACAATGTAAAAATGTACTTCAGGGACTATTCAAGTCAAAAATGACTTGGTGATCTTAGTCCACTTTCTGCACATTGTACATAAAATTTACTTTACAAATATTGTGCAAATGAGCCATTACTTACTATGTTTATAAGGGTCCTGGCCAGAGTCAGTACTGTATGCATCACCAAAGCTATGATGCATGTATGTAGCTGTAGCGTGATAAACTTAGATATCAGGAAAGATGGATAACTTTCCAAGTGCTGACTCACTAGTTTGAATTACATTCAATTTTCCATCAAGCACATCTATCCGTGGTTTATGGAAATTATGATCTCTGCTCAAACGTGTTTTTGAAAATCAGATTGGTCGGCTCGAGTTATCTGTTGTATAATTCATAATGATCCTGGCAGCTGATATAATAAGATAACTGTTTGAGGAAATTACTCTGAGATTGATTCAGCATCTGCAGACTGTCCTCTTTCACTGTCAGTATGAAATAATGCAAATGACTCGCCATGCGGCCTCAATTAATCAAATATGCACCAATTGCTATTTGAGGCGCACATCTACTTTATGTGACATGCAAAGAATCTCATACGAATGCTAACAAACCAGTGGGTCATGCTGCTTCCATTGGTACCTTGCAATGGAGATGCCTCTACTATATGTTCTTCTGTTGAGACTCTCAAAATCTGAACAGATTTTTGATAAAATGCCACTGCTCAAAGTATTTTTCCATCATACTGCAGTGGAAAGATTCAAACTTATGTACAAACATAGAGCTGTCAGTTTTTTATGTAACCTTCGGATGTTCGGTTCCAAGACACGCAAGTCTAGGCTACGACCTCAACTTGTCAACGCGACGTTACCTTGCTACCAAGCAGGTACACCCCAGAATAAAGGCTGGTGCGTCTTACCACACTTCTGCCTAATCTGAGTGGTGTACCCAGTGTGGTCTCAGCTACCCGAGTAATCTGGATATTACTGGATTCCAGCTGAGTTTATGGTCAACTGTTGCCTGATGATTCTTTGATCCTTCATGAGAAGATGTCCTCTTTATCCAGTTCTGGCGTAGCAGGTCTAGAAATGTCAAAAAGATGCTGTGGAGAGCCACAGCTTGATTTCCTGGATTTGAGGAGTTTTAGGACTTCTGTGAGTTGTGCCTCTAGGCCAGACATTCGAATATTTAGGTTCTTAAGGTCATCCTTCAGCTCCAGCTTGAGCTCCTGAAGTGAGGCCTGAAGTGTTTGCTCTGGGATGGGGTAGAAGAAATGCCTCGTTTCTGAAGGCTGGGCAGGACTGCGGTCCTGAGGTGTCATGCGGAAGTCACCCACTTTGTCCAAGCGCAGGTCACTTTTGGTAATACCGCTGTCACAAGAGTCTGTCTTCTTTAGAGACATCGGGGATTCTTGCACCTTGGTTCGTTCAGGTAAAGTCTCCATGGATTCAGCTTTGGCCACTGTATTCCAGTTGTCAGCTCTGGCCATTGACTCCTTAAAGCGACCCCAGCCCTTGACTTTGGCTGGCTCAGCAGAACGGCCTCCAACCAATGAAATGGACGAAGGCACCTGCAGTTTTGCCTTGTCGGTGGCCGTACAGTTGAGAGGTGATGGTGATTGAGGAGTTGAAGATGAAGGTGTTGCTGGGCTTTCTGTTACTGTGACAATGCTGGTAGTTGTAATAGCCGCTTTATCTTTTGGGATGTCCACATAGAGAGGACCCTTCTCAATATCTTGTTCATCTGGTTCTGCTTTCACAGTTGCCATGCGGGCCTCCTTCTGCTGTCGAAAACGCTGGAAAAGTTTTCGCACTGGGTGATCTGGTGGCAAGTTCAGAGGCGCTTCATTTTTACGGTTCCGTCGCTCCTCCTCCTCCCGTTTCACGTCGCTGATCTTTCGGAAGACAATCTATAAGACAATTTTAAATTACTGTGATTGAAAAACCATCGTAATGATAAGACCAATATTCTCTTCTCAATGTCAGTTTAGTCTCCTGAAGTAGTACAAAACCAGATCATCATTTTCACCATCTCTCTCACCGACTGTGTGTGAAAGATTGCCAATATTTCAAAATGTGAGTTCTTTGCAAATGTCACCATAAAAAGGCTAATTCCAAAGGCATATCAGGAAAAGGTTACACTGTCAGCTTACCACCCAACTGATGCTAACGGACAACTGTGCTTTAGGGATTTTGTAGTTTCAGTTTATGTCTGTTCTTGAAAGTGTCCCAATTCCAGTAAGTAATTTGCATCACTGATTAAGGGTTAAATAAAAAAAAAATAAAATAAAATAAAAAGAGATTCTGCATTTGCATGTTCAGTTGTACATTGTTATTTGGTCCACCTTCAACGACACTTTATTTGTTCTTCTGGAGCTTTTCATGATCGTATTCGGATTCCAAACACTTTACTTATCCTACAATGGGCAATTCAGTTTGCTACCCCACAATCACAAAGCCACAATCTAACATTCAACGTCCAGTGAGCAGCTCAACACTGAGAGAACATACAATACTCAGGCAGATAAAACATCTCTAGTTTTCTGAACCCTGTTTCTTCCAAATTAAGCTCAGGTTATTTAACTGGACCCCAATATTCTTGGAGTAGACTGACAGTCCTGTTAAGACATAACAATGACATCATTAACAAAAGTGAAAAGCTCTGAAAGTGACACCAATGAGTCAAATACACCAGCTTTGGACTAGCCCTTAAAGAGATGTCAAAATCTGCTCGCCAGTTAACCTGTTACAGTTTAACTAGTTCATTTATTCAGCCACATGTCGCTGTATGTTTAATGCTGTTTCTGAGTCTCTGAGCTAAGCTAACAGGCTGGTGGTGTGATCATTTTATTAATAGCCAAACTAATGCAGAATTTTTGAGGATCCATTTTTATGTTGCAGTATGTTTGCATAGGTGAAGAAGCCTTTCGAGACATCTTTAAGATACAAAGTGTCCAGTCGCCCTTTTTTCAAGAGACTGCTTTATTATACTGTATAATCTCCTAACATACAAAAGGATCCTCTACATGTAATACGTTTTCAGCTCAAATAATTCACACCATCTCTGACAGAGAAACTATTAGGAAAATACATTAACTTAGTCATTTCTTATTAACGAACTCACAATTCAGATAACCGTCCGTTTAACAGGCTAGCTCCCATTTAATCAAAGTCTCCACAAGAAAATTAATGTTTTACAAATGTCCAATAATTTCTTCAATATGTACAGACAGCTAAACTCTGATTAACATTTGACATTTTCCTCTCTTCTTAAAGTTGTTTCAAAAACTGAACAGAAAGTTGTTTATTGTCCACGAAGTTCAACTCAAACTGCACTGCGTTTATACACATGCATACGTCTTCACTGCCCTCCTGCTGTAACAAACAGACCCTCTTGCATTGCCGCCTGCTGTTTTATTCTATTCGCCGCCCAGCATCCACCTACAGGCTAATCACTCCCCAGTTTCATATCTAAGACATTGCAAAGAATAATGACCTCTGACTACAGTCTGCTGCTGCAATAAATAATTTCAAATAGAAAGTATCAGACTGAACTAACTTATGTGGCGGTTTAAACGTGGAAAGCACGGGCACTACGTTTTCTTTTGGAGTTTTTGTCACACATTGCAATGAACCTGCAACACGCAGAAAGTCACGGCATTTGAAAAGGTAGGACATTATCATCTTTTCTCTCTGTAGCACCAAAGCTTTAATAACTTAGACCACTTAAGAGCACATTGCCTGCTCTGCTAAATCACCCAAGTCAAAAACACAATCTCAGGAGCTCCATTTGAAGGGAGCATTAGGCACCTTAGTCAACCCATACTTGGATTTCCCTGTTGCATACATTCAGGAGATGTGGGACCTTGGTGAATAGTAACTTTGGTGCAGCAGATGAGACTGCCTCTTCAAATGCAAGCAATCCAATCTCTCTTGCACTCTCCCGGGCAGGCTAACCTTACGATGAATGAAGTCATGATTGGTAGCTACACTTGTATTGTTGATCACAGCTGCTCATTTCTGAATGAAGGATGTAAGAGTGGCTTTAATATTTTTAATGGAACTGGGTTTTTGTATGCAATAATGTGTGATTGCAGGTGCATGTCTTTTTTCAGTGCAGGACATGAACATTCTCTACTGGATTTATGTATTAAGCGCATAAATCCAGAGTGAGTTATGCTCCTCTGATGTTCCTGATAAAAAACAGCCAGAGAATTCTTAATGATTTTACTTCTTGCTTGATTTATTTGTTGATTTTCTTATATTTCTACTGTGGCTGTCTCTATTAAAATTTCCAGGTCGAGTGTGAGGTTTTCTGTGGTTACCTTTCCCCCTGAATGGCAGTTTCTTGCTTCTATTTAAAATGCATCGTTGAGTGCGAGCATACATTTACCGCCAGCAATTTAATGTTTGCCAGTAAGGTTCACTTTGATTCATCGTTGTAGCTGTAAAGTCAAAGCGGCTTCAGGTCATGAAAAGTAGTCCGTCTTCTACAGCGCAATGCATCGACATGAGTAAATGCATCTTGGTTAGAGTTACATTGATCCATTTATTTAATGAATTGTCCAGGCCTTCATCTTGCTAATTTAATGCAATCTTACATTAGAATAAAACCTGCCTTCCCTTATGTTATATAATATTCAGCACTTGCATTTGAAAAGCCCTGATTAAACATTAGATTTACAACATTAAAATTTATTTCTAAATATTTTCCATTTTTACTAATAAAATGTTTTCTTTTTCTGTACAAATGTGCACACAGCTGAAGTCTTTGCAGACGAAATGCAATCAACTCTATCTGGTATCTTAACCGTCACTCACCCTCTTGCGTAGATTATAAGTGAGCAGCAGGTTTCGAGAGAAGTGGTTGGAAAACGCTGTGTAGAACTCCAGCACCTTCTGCAGAGCGTCGCGTTTGATAACGTGGAGGTCGCAGTAGGTCAGGGCTCGGACGTTGGCGCAGGACTGAGCCAGAGTGACCTCCTTCCAGAAAACATCTCCAAATACATCTCCCTTCCCTGCAGAGAGAGGACATCGCTTTATCTGTTAATTCATCGACACGACCTGCTCTTCCAGGTAAAATGCACGTGCAGTTTAATGCTCATGGACTTAAACTTAGCGGTCACTTTGTTTGGTACACGTGTTAATGTAGATTTCTAATCAGCCAATCATACTGTATGCCAGTAGGACAGTACATTTAGACATTGTTAAGGCAACCTGCTGAAGCTCACACGGAGTGTCAGAATGGGGAAAATAGTGATTTAAGTGACTTTGACCCCAACCCTATAAGGTCAGTATGGAAAAAGGGAGTCCAACCCAGCTAATGCCGATTGTACTTGTTTTAAGCTGCTTATAAATAACAGTGACAAAATGTAGATCAGGGGTCGTCAATCACATTTGTCCGAGGGCTGAATTTTTTCTTGGCAGACAGTGTGTGAGGGCCAGATGCTCGCAAAAAGTAAAATAAAAATATTGTTTCCTAAGTCATATGAAATAAATTCTCCTTTCAAATTTATACTATTTTAATGATGCGATGTGCAAGTCATGCACTTACATGTTCTTCTTTATTATGTTGACGGTTGTTATGCTGACAGCACCATTGTGTGCAGCTGAGCGCAGAAACAAAATGAGTTACATGAGAGTTTATCTCTACAAAAAAATATGTTTCAGAAGGTTGGTTTTGTTGTAGATTTTTTAAAATTAATATAGAATCATCAAAAGTTTAATCTGGATTTTATGGTAAATTATACTAATTTTTATACTAATTCAGACTAGTCAGAGACGGTATTTAACGGGTTATGACCAGTGGCAGTAATATTCAGGGGGCCGGAGGGAAAGCTCTGGTGGGCCCGATGTGGCCCGCGGGCCGCCAGTTGACGTTCCCTGATGTACAAGTCAAGAATACATTTTGGGTTGACAGGTTTTGATAAGTCCCCTCACAGACGCTGCAGAACAGATGGAATAAAATCTTTTTGTTCTTTTGAGGAGACTTTTGTACATTTAAAACTGAACAAAGACAAAGCTAGATTTTTTTCTGGTCAAGGTAATGGATTTATGAACTATTAATAAATATGAATTATAGTTTTTAAACCTTTTATAAAGAGTGTTAAATTATCTTAATCTAAATGTCATTAATCCAACTCAATAATTTATGACATTTGCCTTTTGTGACTCGTGCACAGCACTTTAATAAGCTTGAGAAGCTCAACATGACCATAAAACTACCTGGAACAAACTATGACTCGGTATAATCAACAGCTTATCATGAACTTTAACTCCAGAATAGATTAATACATTTGTTTTGACTGAAAACGTCCTTGTTATTTCTTCACTGGATGACATCATGAAAAGCATGCAGTGTATGAAAATAAACCTTATACAGTAAGTGGCAAAAGCATACAGTACGTGTTTGTAGAGAGGTAAAAATAGCAGCAGTTGATTAAACCAGATGCTTTTCCTTGTTTGCAGATGTACTTCACGCGTAGTTTCTTTTTACAGTGTCATTAGTTTCCTAAGGAATCCAATGCAAAGAAGCAATTTATTCATTACTTATAGGCTCCACTTTAGTATCACCCGGTTCAGTGGTTTCATGTTGACAGTATTCTGATTTATGTGAAAGAGCAAACAAGAAGGTTATTGACGGAAAGCAGCCAAGGCACCGACACGTGTCCTCCCAGAAAACATCATCCATTATTCATTTAATCACTTATATAGCATATTAAAGTTTTGAAGATGTTTTAGCAGGAAAATGTTCTGCTAGAAAAATCTTCTACTTTATTTGTCAAAATAAGATCAAATACAGATGCAATTGAAGAAGAGCTGGCCTTACTAACATGGGAAGTATGAAGGTAGTCAGCAATAGGTCCTCATCAATATTCATTAGGCGTAGATCATTACAGATACTCAGCTTCCTTTAAATGTATAGTCTCATTTACTGGCACAGGTCTCAGGTGAAAGCATCTATCATAACCACTGTGGGGAAAAATACTTTAGGAAATGAGTGGCCTTTGTAAAAATGTGTTTGCTGATAAATCACTCATGAGCAAGCAGACTGCAAATGCAGTATTTATCCTCTTTAAGCTCTGAGTTTGGTTTCTACCAGCTCCTCAGGGAAATGTGTTGTTTTCCATAATGTTCACCATTATTTATCCAAAGACGCTTAATATTCAAAGGAAAAGACCCTGAAACATTATAAAGAGAACTCCAGCGATCCAGCAATCCCTCATGAGCAAATCATTGGAAAATGCTAAGACCAGTGTTAACTTTTTAATTTGAAACATTGGGCTCTTTAAGACGTAACTCTCCACAGAAGTCTCCATGTAGCTGAGTTGGTGTAAATCAAACCAATGAAGTTGCAGCTTAAAAGCTCATCATTGT
Organism: Apistogramma diplotaenia; assembly: GCA_015052665.1. Classification (NCBI taxonomy): domain Eukaryota; kingdom Metazoa; phylum Chordata; class Actinopteri; order Cichliformes; family Cichlidae; genus Apistogramma; species Apistogramma diplotaenia. The sequence continues at coordinate 21,690 of VOQJ01017407.1, read as the reverse complement.
GCATGTTCAGGTAATATGGGTTTTTAATTAATTTCCATTATTTATTATGACATTATCATCATTAGGTATGTGAAAAATAATGGTGTTTATGTGATGCTGTTCCGTTGTGTTTCCCGTGTTTGAGAAATTAATTTATACATCTCACGGGAGTCATATGGATCCATCTCTGGACACCTGAAACTGGAGACCTCCAGCTTACAGATTTCATACAGTCAGCTCTAAGTACATGAAACATTTTTCTATAAATCCCTGAGAAGTCAGTCCAGACAGCCATACCACATGTTCCCTAGTAACGAGCCTGTGGCACAGGTACTGATCATGAACTCTGAAGACTGAAAGATCACAAGTGTCTGTTCATCCCTGTGCTATCATAGCTTTTCATTTGCATTTGTAATATTATTTTTGCAACCTTTAACCTTTTACGTATTACTCCAGTTGTTTAAAAGTTCTAAAACCTTAATATAAAAATGCAGTAAAATGGATGGATTACTACGCAGGTCCAAAGTAGGTGAGGTGATTTAATGGAATTCAGGGATAAAACTGAAAATACTCGACTTCATCTGGCATGTTACTGCGAGGACTGTGTATCTGTGATAAACAAATTCTCGTCCAAATCCTGAATCCATCACTCAGGAGAACATGATCCCAAACAGCTCAGTTTACACTGCAGACAGCACTTGCAAAGTGCTGCCACACACACACACACACACACACACACACACAGACGACGGAGGATTTAAGTAAGTCTTCTAACAAAATGACTTTCTTGCTGTGACGTTCAGAGAGAGCTGGAGGACAATTTGACTTAAATTCCTCTATGCTATCATCCAGCTTTTTGGTATTGCATTGCTTCCAAGATAATAAATTAAGATTAAAGATACTACTACAGATTCATCTGACTCACACTGCTTCAAAAAGCCCAAACTTTATAAGATGACTGAGCGGATCTGCAGCTGCTTTCACAGCTGAATGATTAAGAAGCCATGATCCTTCTCCCATTAACTGTGATTTCCACCATCAACTATGCATGTTTCTATATTAAGGTGAAACTATGTTCAAAAGGTCTGAACGTACGGTCGCGTATATCCTAAATTTTCAGTGTAGTACAGTAGGTGCAGGCAAATAGTCGCTCATATACTCTCAGCCACACCCTGACATGTTAGCTCGTGACTGTGGCTGTTAGTGAGTGAAGGAACACAAAAGGTTTGTCAAAGTAAACCGTGGGCGATCCATCAGGAACACATTCGTAACAGCAAACCCAATAAGACGCTTAAATCACCTTCAACCAGCTGGACCCAGTTTGAAGAAGCTAACAAAAGGAACGGGGCTAAAGCTAAAGCTAACCAGAGCTCAGAACCTTACATTTATTTTGTTATAACTTCACCCTCCTGAAATAATGGCCTATTTTTTTTTAAACAAAAAGTTGATTTTTGCCAAAAGCGTCATATTTTCAATATTTGGTTTTTGTGTTTTCTCAAAACTGTCAGGTGGAGGTGGGTCTGCAGTCAGTAGCAGAGTACTTTGTTTTCAGATGTTTCAGTAAGAACAGATCCAAATTTTAAAGTTTAATAATTTCTTTAACTATGAAAATAAAAAAGATTTTGTTTGTATATATTCACGCAAAAGAAATAACGGTAAGCAGGAGGGGTTTTTTTTCCCCTTTAAGCTGAATTTTTATACACACCTAAATGTAATTTTCAAAAGATTTACGTGTGGTCTCAAACACATAAATAAAATAAAAATATTGTGTGTTTAAAAGTAAATAATAAAACAAAACAAAAAAACCTCTTCACTCACCTAAAATGGCCACTACCTCATCATCCTGAATGACCTCCAGTGATCCTGACACCACAAAACAGAGGCTGTCCACACTTTCACCAGCGTGATAGATCAGGTCACCGGGGGCGCAGTGGATGGTCTGAAACTCCATGGCCAGCGCTCTGAGACACCCATCGCTGGCCAGCCGGAAAGCTGGGTGCTCTTTAAAAACTTTGCGGTTGAGATGAACACAAATATCTGCTCTCATGTCCTTCGGACAAATCTGTAACACCTGGAAACAAATAAGAAAGAAGAGCTGATAATGCAAACTACTGTACATGGACCACCACCACTGCTCGCCTCGGTTCACTAGTGTGACACGCATATACCTGTTTACCTGGTTTGATGCATTAAGTGCATTTGGAGCCATTAATCATCAGTAAGTGTTTAAGGTTGATATGTGTGGGTTTATATATGAGGGAGTGATTCATTTAGTCCTGACAGAATAGGCAGTGACTGCTTCACTGAAATTATATAAAAGATCATTTCCCATTTTACTTGTAAACAGATGTGGACAGAAAGGCACCTGCTTTTCTACAAGTTGTTGTTGAATTCAGGTCCCACTTCCACTGGTGTATAAAATCAAGCACGTGCCCATGCAGTCACATGTGAAAGAAAGACTCTCAATAAATTCGAGCACGATACTTTAACAGGATGCCACAATTGCAACTGCAGGCATCCGAATCCAGATGGTGTTAACATCAGTACAAAACTGTGTGCCAGAAGCTTCAAGGCATAGGTTGCCATGGCTACGTACTTCTTGCAGCTGTTACGTGCAAGTGGCCAGTGAACAAGTGAATGCATGGGGTTTGCAGAGATGGAGGGCTAAACTCATCCGACGTATACGATCAAACTTAACTGGAAATGCATTACAATGGGAAAATCCGACTTTTATGATCCGATTTAGGTGATGATTTTTATCGGAATTAACATTAGGAAAAATCGGGACCTGCCGAAAGCACGTGACCAGAGCGAAAATCCAGTTTGTGCGATTTCTATTATATGTGAATTTTGTTGTTTCTAATTGAATCTACTAAAATACGTATTTTAAAACATCAGTGGAATTGCTCAGTTTCAGTTAATGAGCAAAATGCTTTTCATGTAAACAAACTGCAGACACTAAAACCATAAACAGATGTACCTGTCTGTAATTTTTCTCCATGACACTCCACATTTCACTGGTCAGTGGTTAAGTGTACATAAACAGATGTTCTGCGTCTGTACATAACTAAGTGGGGAGCCCGAGCAAGAAGACAGACTTAACAAGAGTTAAAAATAAAAAGTAAATACAGTTCCTTAACTTAAGACTTACTCTTCACTGAAGCATTTTCATAGTCATAAAGCGGAATAAATTTTTATTACCTTATTGTTTAATGTGAAATCCATAGTAAATATTTTGCAGGTCCTTCTTACATGGTGCTTGTTATAAGACCCAACATATGTCTCAAGTGCATTCTTGTAGTATCTGCCTCCATATTTTTCATTAGTTCATGGCATTGTTCAAATATTAAAATGAATGTGAGAACAACTTCAGAAGCAGTCAGCCTATCTGTCGATCGGGACTGAATGTGTCAGGTTTCACATGTGGGGATCATGGAAGCTGCTACCAGCAGAGTCCAGTCACCTCTGCTGAGTGTCACTGAGTGGCAGCGTGTCGTTCCAAGTACACCTAATAAACAGGAAGCCAGGCCATCGCAGGGTTCTGCCTTTAAAACGCATCTCTTTGAAGATAAATGTCAAGCACAGAGGGATTATGTGCCATTTTTAGACACTTTAGTGTGGCCTGCAGCCAGACAAAGAAATGATACATAGATGCAGAACCGCAACATAGGAAGGACATGATAGCAGTGAGCATAAGAATCTTGCAGTTGAACCAAGTTGCCCTTGTAATAAAATCCGTGTGTCATTGTAGTTATGACCCTAATTGGAGGTGAAATGATATAATAAGTGGATTTAAATGGGATGCAGTGATATGAATGCTTTCTGGCTTGCAATCAACCAGAGTGGCAGCATTTCAGTGTGCCTGCTTCCAGATTTTAATGCTTAATTTGAACATACTCAGATTGTTTTAGCATCAGGAGTATGACAGAATGAGCACCAAAGCGGCTTCTCGTTTTAGCAGGTTGATAAATGCTGCCAGAGAGTCAGTGACTATATCATTTAAGTTACACCATGTTTCTATCATTTTAAACATCTTGCTATTTGCACATTATTTAATATCCCAGAAAAAAAATTAGACATCACATATTAATTACAAAAAGAAGGGAGGACAGGTAGCAGCTAAAAACTCAACAAAAATCCCCTAAACCTCTATAGCTTTACGGCTTCTTATTATTACAGTTGTGAACTGTAGAACTGGAGTAAAAACCACACAGTTCATCAGAACGAAACAACCACCAAGTAAACAACCAGTAAATACCTTTTCAGTGTCTATACCCCGCGACATGGACCAGGTGGAGGCGATATAGTCCATAACTCTTTCACTTAAGCCCTTGGGAACCTGGTAGAGCTTGAGGAAGTCCCGGACACTATTGAGCATCTCATGATAACGATTTGTGTTGGCGTACATCTGCTGGAAAATTGTTGTCACGTTACCAAAAATGGTGGCGTAAAGAAGGGCTGGAGAAACACAGAGAAGATACAAAAAAGTGATGTTAACAGAAAATCTGGATCATCAACAAACATGGGCCTAAAATTAGCAATAGTTGGGTTTAAGAAGCCAACAAACAAATAACTAAATAAATTAATTCACAATGACATAAAAATCTCCAAAAGCTTACTGTAATTTACGGTTGTGATTATTTCGACACTCCAGAACAAACGTGCCTTAAAACTCAATATTGTTCTATGTGGTTCATACTTGAATTTATCACACGGGAAATTAACCATTACTACCTATGAGTGCCTCCAGATACAATCAACAAAACTCACCAAAAGGAAAACTGTAATTAGAGCTTCATTTTGAGCACGTGTAACCATCCAGCCCCGTGCAGCTACATCCCACAACATAACACTTTTTTATCATTTGTAATAGATGACTTAAATGAAAAGCAACAGAAAGAGAAGAGCCGAGCATCTCTGAGGTGGTTGGGTGGTTGAACTGGTGCAACAGCTGGCGTGTATATGTGGATCAAAGCCATCAGATGTCTGCTCAGTGTGTGCACTGTTCTCCTGGCAGCGGAGCCCTAATTAGCCCTGCTAGAAGGGACGGAGAGGAAACATGCCAGCCACACGTTTCAATTATCCTCAGATGATGACAGTAACCTGTGCAATTGTTTGTGTATGTTTGTTTATTTCACGGCACACAATCAAAGGGGTGAAAAACCGCACGGGGAATAATACTAATTAAAAAGCACTCAAAACTCCTCTTGGGTGAGGATAACCATAACTTCAGCTTTTTATCACCATCACTTACTAGTACAGCAATGTTATTAATGGTGCAATGTAGCTGATACCATCTTAGCTGCTTATCCAACTCAGAAGGAAGGAATGAGGAAGAGAAGGAAAATACACCTTGAATAGATCAGCATTGCCCATTTGCAGGCATGAATACCAATAGATAAAAAAGAACATCTGTTATAAAGGTTATAAAAATCTCCCAGTCTCCATCTTGCATAAATGTAATCTCCAAAAGCTTGTTTAAGGACATAACACGAAACCTGGTTTCAGAATGACATAATGGCAGACTAAGCCTACCTCGGGATATGAGCGAGAGATACATGACTGAAGCCGTAACGGCTCAGACATCACCCGGATTAACAAGGTCTACATCAGATGTTAAGGAACCAGGGCATGCGGACAATAAGTGGGCTACTGGAACTAAAAGAATATGGCATAAATGCACATGAGATGAGAACTGGGAACTGTTGGATTGCTACTTCATGTAATCCCAGCGAAAGGGGTTACATGAAGAGGATGTGGTATCTATGGATTCTTTGAAGAAGCAGTGCCCTCCATGGAAAAGACGGCTAGAGGCTAAGATTAAAGCAGCACAGAGGGAATTACCCAGCTATCACAGTTGCAGAAAGGGATGTCTGAGAAGTACTACAAGCTGTCCATACCTCAGGCCACTGCCAAGCAAAGACACAGCCTTGGCTAACCACCTGATGAGGTATACCAGAAAGCCAGGAGAACAAAGCAGATCTTCTCCACCAAATCATCTAAGGTGGTAGTGTAACAATATGTGAACAGTACTGCACCAAGGCTGGAGAAAGAGCAATAGCGGAAGAGCATGTGGGAGAAGGATGCAATGCACAACACCAATGCTCAGTGGCTAGTGGCTCTAAGACCAGATCACAGCAACCTCTGAACAGGATCCAGTAACCATCACAGTGGCACACATCCAAGAAAGAGTCTCACATATAAACATAAAACACCTACTGGCTAAAGAAGCTAACTCCACTCCACGAGCACTTGTCAGCACAAAACCAGCTGCTGGAGGCCAAGACACACCCAGAATGGTTGACTCAAGGCCAGATGCTCCTGATCCCCAAGGATCCCCAGAAGGGACAGGTCCCATCCAACTAAGGACCAATAAGCAGGAAAACCCAAAATTCTAACTTAGATATTCACTGGGAAAACTCAAATGCACAAAAACATAAGACTCAATAATAAAAAGTTAAGATCTAAAACAACCACACCAGGGTCCGTAATAGGTGTGGCTGACCAGAGGTCTAAGCAGGGGAGTCAAAGTCATCTTAGTTCATGAGCCTAAAAACAAGTAAAACTACATAACCTATGGAACACCTCCAAATTCCCTTAATTTGTTACCTCTTATTAGTAAAGCCACTGGCCAGCTGGGGTCCTTCCATGTGTTCATATTCTCTCTCTGTACCTGACTGGGGTTTTCTCCAAGGACTCTTGCTTTTTTACACCATCCAAGGAAATCTATGTTAAATGAATTGGTAATTCTAAATTGGCATTAGGTCACTGATTGTTTGTCTCTCTTTGTTTGCCCCCCTGATGGATGGGCACCCTGTCCAGAGTATACCTTGCCTCTTGCCAACTAGGATTGGTTCCAGCCACCCACAGATTCTAAATTTGATAAGCAATTAAAAAGCTGGATACATTGATGGATGTTTATTACAACACAATGTTTCCTCATACAAAATAAAGGAATACTGGAATTTTTACATTTTGCAAACCATTCAGTTGGCCACATTTGTCCTTTTTTCAGTTCACATGCCATGTGTGTGACGCAGCTGATATAAGCCAAATAATTAAAGCAAATAATTGAAGCAAAGTCCAAAAATGAAAACCTCCAGACAGCAAGATACATCGAGGTACATGTACCAACAGTGTGACAATCGTCTTCTTTCAAAAGGAGATGACTATTAAATCATCATTTAACAATCACCTCCTTTTGAAGTTGCCGAAGTTTGGCATGACTGCTTCCTCGAGCCCGCGCACAGATGGCAATGCTGATGTCTCTGATAAGCAGAGAATGCTGTATCAAAGGAAACTCAATCGGTCCCTGCAGAGCGAAGCTTCATCTTGCTCCCAACAGCTCTTTACTTTGCTGACGTATGCAACTTCATCACACGCCACTCGCCATCCAACAGCTGGCTTGTTTGAAGGTAGTTAAAAGACAGTTGTCAGAAACTCAAGCCCCCGGCCAACAGTTGCTATAGAAACAGGACATATGTATAATGTCCCCCCCCCCCCCCCCCTCCCCCTCCTTTTTCCCCCCCCCCCCCCCCAACCCCCCCC